>JAUMGZ010160659.1:0-16328 GCA_032359645.1 Pododesmus macrochisma
CTTTTAACAAGCCCGAGGCTATAATTTTTGCACTTCTACTGCACTAACACCCTTTACGGATCACCAAGCCCAGTGGTCAGGGCACAGGTAAACTCATGGGAGACGACTCCTTTCAGGGGGTTAGGAGATATGTTGCATAATTTTTATGTTTTATACTTCGTTATACAGAAAAAGATCCCCGAGTCTAAAAAAACCCATAAAAGAATAAAGAATCAAGATGAAAACATTTATTTTGTTTCAATAAATTAAACTATTACATTTCCGGGCAGTTTTCGAGAGGCCTCTCCAATAAATCTTTTAATGTTGTATGTCAAAATAGTGCAGTTTCTTGCATTCTGACATGTTAATTAAGTGATGTGAAGACCAAAGAGAAACCATGGCTTTAACGCACATTTTTTTACGATTGAGTTTAAAGAGAACTAACAATCATTTCTTTGGACTAAACAAAACCACAAAATAAACAAGACACTGTAGTATTGCACAGCAATACAAACAAGTCCCCACGGTCCTATGACTGGACTTCTTACCCAAATGATGGCTGTAGATAATTGTTTTTTAAGGTGTGGTTATGCAGACCACAAATATATTATTATTCAGTAGTATAATAAACCAAACAATATGGGGTTTCAGTTAAGGGTTATTTCATAATTAACCACTTGTGAGCATTATTTAAATTTTATTGGTAAAGTAAGCGGCAACAATTCAGAATTGATGGGAACTGTTTGAGAAATTAAAGTTCATGTACAGCTTTCCCTTAAGGTAAATGCCAAATATGAAATTCAAAATGGCCGCCAATCGTACATTTTTCGACGGAAATAGAATTTTGTTTACGTGCACTATCTCCAAAGCATACTTAAAGTGTTTGCCAAATTTCAGAAATACAGCTTCAATTGTTTTTTTGAAGAATCGTTGTCCACACGTCATTCTTGACGGACAGATGGACGGACGGACGAGGCGCAAACCTATAATCCCTTCTGGTTTCACCGGCAGGGGACTAATATCTGTATAATAACACACTACATTATTACATTGGGTATATAAATACCAGTGTGATATTCTTAACATGGCAACTCGAATGCATCTCATACCTCAACAAGGAGGGAAATATTTCAAATTGAAAAGTACATTATTGTTTCTTTAGCGGAATCCAATCTTATATGAAAGGTTTCAATAATACCGAGTGGAGAAAGTTTTTTTCTGCTGATGTTATTATTTGTTATCAAGTTCAGATTATTAAAGAAAAATTAAAGAAAAATTGAATTCTATGCCTAAAACATTTGTTCTTGTATTCAAAATATCTACATGTTTCGAATAAAACAAACCAGATTAAGAAATTGCTTATCTTATAAAACTAATTATTCACTTCAGTTTAAAAACTTGCACGAATGACAGAGGCGTGAAACTGAGAAGTTTTTAGGAGGCGTAAGTATGGCCGATTAACAAAATCAAATGATGACTCTGACAAACAAAGTCTGTCAAAAAGTTGAAGATTCTAATTAACATCTTGCTGAAAATGTTTGGTACGAAAAAACATTGTCTAGTATTAAATTATTGTTATGATCACTGCATATACATGGATGCGATTTATGAATCCATATTATGTGTAATAAGCACATAATAAAAGTTTATTTGATTGAAATCGTCCTGTAGAACCTAAATATATACTTTAAGTTAAGGAAAAGAAATACTGTGGGATGTAACAGTTCTAGTTATTAATGGGCCATATATTTTACTAGCAACGAATTGTTTACGTATGTTCGTATCCGATTCGTTCGGTGTTCACGTTTTTTTTTTAGACTTAAAACATTCAACCGTACACAGTTCATCATTGTTAGTTTCTCATTGGTGGATTCACAGGAAATGCGTCCTGAACGACCCATCGCCCACCTCAACACCCCATCATACCGTTATATGTCTTTCCCTTTTTGGCTTAAGACAAGTCTTATTTAAGTAACATTCATCGGAAAATTAGTAATTTAAAAGGATTCGAATTGAAAAATGTAAAGAATGCAAGATTATATGTTTTGAACATTTCAAACAAAACATTGAATACAAACAAATATAAGGCTTTCTTCAGAAGGAGAAATTACTCGAATTCACCTACCTTTTATGCCAGGGGCTTTAGTATTAATATCTCTATGCGACTGACCAAGCGCCACTTATATGCACTACATTCCAGGCTTGCAATGTACGCATGTGAATGTTGATATTAAAATATGTAACAATACAGTGGTTCATATGAAAATTTATGCAAGTTGAAGCTACCTCTAAATCTGACTTTTACTCTTATCTTATTTATTTATTTATTTATTTATTTATTTATTTATTTATTTATTTATTTATTTATTTTTTATAGGGGGCCGCGGTGGCCTAGTGGTTAAAGTCGCCGACTTGTAATCATAAGAGCCTTTCATCTCCTAGTTCGATTCCCGTCCGGGGCGTGCTAGTGTGAGAAAGTTGCCAGTGACTTGCCGTAGGTCGGTGGTTTACTCCGGGTACTCCGGTTTCCTCCACCAGTAAAACTGGCACGTCCGTAAATGATCTTAGCTGTTGATCGGACAATAAGCCCTTATACAAACAAACAAACAAATTGTATATTGTTCTAGCTCAAATTCTGACCATCCATGCATCATATCCCTCATGAACATTTTTATTTTCTCCATCATTTCTAGTTATACTCATATCTGCCCCATTTCACATATTTATAAGACTTTCGAGGTTAATGACTTGTATATATGTTATATACTGATTATCAGAATGGTGAAAGTACATCAGCTAGTTTTTTGCTTTTTACCTGTAATTTAGCAGAATACACTGTATATGAAACTAGATCTTGTGTAAGTTGCAAAATCAACGCGCCAAGTTTTCCACGTACAAAAGATGTGTATGTGCATGCATGCAAGCTAATATGCCACTACCGGTACATTTCGTAAATGCAGATATATGCCACATGTATTAATGTCGTGCTTGAATGAAAGCAAAATTTGTTATTCATTTATATATACATGTATATATATATACTGTTAAACATATTTGCAGAATGATATCTGGGATCAAAATTTCTTCAAGGAACACTTCAAAGTTTTCATTTTAAAACAGATTTTGTAAAGTAAAATATTGAATGCAACTTTCTTGGCTTCTTAAATGTTAAAAAGATAAATATGTAATTAAACAATTATTATATATAATGCAAACTGATGTGTAAAATTGAGCAGAATGTTTATTACCTAATAAATAAAGAAATACGTAATTAAGTACTCTTAAAATCTCATTTCTACATTCTCCTTTTTATGACGCCTTAGTCCTCTGTCACGAAAAATGAAGCAGTTGCTCATTTTACAATTCTTTGCTGCTGTATGATAGAATGCAGTACTTGTGGTAAATCGGTGGTTTACTCCGGGTACTCCAGATTCCTTCACCAATAAATCTGGCATGTCCGTAAACAATCTGATTAAAACCAGGTCTAAGCTGCTCCCATTATTTGGATATTGCATTGCAGGGTAGGTCTGAGGAACACCGATTGTTAAGGTCGTTGCTGTGACCCAATTTTTTTTAATGATTATAAATATTTATGAGATAGTCAGACCAATCAAAACCCGCCTTTTATCCGATCATTGGGATTGAGCGTCAAAATGGCTACCTTGCTTACCGACGAAGCGATGGTCAAAGCATTGCGCAATTATTTTTGGATGAACGAAAACCCACACTGTACATAAATGTTTCCTCTAAAGTACACTCTGCGGGAGGTGTTGGGACCATTTGTCTCTGTTTTTAAGCCAGTTTAACCATCCTAGTTTTGAAGCGCAGCCTTAGTGTATAGTGGTTGTCAAGTAATCACGGAACACATCCGAAACGACGTACAGTGTACACATCAAAAGATGACGTCATAATGATAATAAGGTTATATATATATATATATATTGGCGCCAAAATTCTCAAAACACACTGACAATTCTGTAGGCGCTTCACTGATTGGCTGCTTTGAAAGTTTACGCCAAAGTCCTTAACAATTGGTGTTCCTCAGATCTACCAAGCGACATTCCAGGAGCAAAGTAGATCTGGTTTTAGTCAGATAGGTCCGTAAATGACCTTAGCTGTTGATCGGACAATAAGCCCTTAACACAAAAAAAAAAAAAAATCAATATGATTTAGCAATATTTCAGTTAAAACTTGTTAATTATTATGTCATTAGTTGTGTAGTCGTAACTAGTATCTGATAATATATTGATCAAGACATTGATAAAAGGAGCCCATGCCAGGTGATAATTATATATATACAAAAATAACTGTGCATCATTGAGTACACTATGTATATGTGTCATAAACTCTTTCAATATGTAACGTTGGTGCGTGCATTGCTTCAAGTAGTCACGCAATAGGTGCATGTATATTCATTGTATTTGGGTCAGATCATGTTATTGTTGTTGATGTAAAATATTGATCATAAATTTGGAAGTGCACTTAATTTGAAGGGTTCATTTTAATGGGTAATATTATCAGCCAATGAATGACTTGGTGTCATATAAGAACATTATTATGTATTCATAACTTGGACTCAAACTTTCCAAATTTTTATAAAAATAATCAAAATGTGAAAAATAGGGTTTGTTCAAATAAATATAATTATGTACAAGTAACACTATTTAATAAAATTTCTCATTTTTATTTATATTTTTGAAATTATAGACATAATCTTAATTAAAGTTATTAAAAACCTTATAACATTCAAACAAAACAAAACAAAAACAAAATGAACACAAACATCTTGAAGTACATGTACTTGTACAATAATAAATTTCATCTTTTTTAAGCAAGTTGTGATTGGTATGTTTTCTGATCTGTACAATTATAAAAACTGTGAAATCTTATAACACTGCACTCTTTAAATAATATTGTTTAAACGTGAACCTTCTAAGAGCAGAAAGTTCACCAGACCTTGGTATAAGGCTATCATGCATGCTCACGATAAAGTTATATACATGTATGTATTGATCAAAACACAGCTTTCTTGTGAATATCTTATACACTTTAAATACCAAACAGTATGAACATATATATGTACATGATCTAAATAGAGTAATACATATCAATACTGTTTTAATATCACTAGCACTGTCAGTGACCTTTGTTCTATTATAAGTACTAGGACAACTGAAATCGTGCTAGGCCAGACAGGGAATCCCAATGCCTACTGCTGGTGACCTCTGACCGACCAATCAGAAGCCTTTAAGGCTGGTGACTTGTTGAGTCATGATAAATATGAATGAGCCTTACAAACCTGTGGGGAATACACATGCTAGTTTATAGCCAATCAGAGGATGTGATTCATGCGGATGTGATTGTAGTGTAGTCTGCTGTAGTAAACATTCCAATTCTGTAAGCATGGCAGGTTAATATCAGTGTCATCAAATAGATCTATTAAGCATCTTGGTGCAAGGCATTGGTACTGTGTTTAATCTAAAAAGTTGTTTCTGAAAATGGATTTAGGTATAATCAACTAAAATGTGACTTTTGACGTTGAAAAAAGTGAATTTTAATACTCAATTTGGTGGTTAAATGAACAATGTCGAATGAACAGGTACATGTGCTACATTCCAGGACAAAATTAAATGGACTATCAGCATTAAACGGGTCACTTAGTAACCCAACAGGAGCCGGCATGGCACAAAAGCCTTTGAGAAGTGAGTGAATTATCTTTAAAGCCTTTTAACTAAGACACCCACACACGTGGCCAATACACATGTCTCTCCTGGGACCCTACCCTGTGTTGTGTGACATAACAACAGGAAGTTTGTACTTTGGAACTGGAAGTGTGACTTTAATACCCTACTTAAGATGCCATGAATGTTGACAAACTGACCGATTTGTCATTGTTATATGTCCTTGTTTAGAAAACTGATGAAAGTTGTCTATTTCTATTATATATACCACACATAACGGTATATTATAAAAATGGGTTAAAGAACAATGTTAGAAAAAAGATTTATCTTATTAAAAAAAATTCACTTAAAAATTTAGTTTAATTACCCAAACTTATGTGAACTGCACAACTATTGATATATTTTAGATAAAGCATAAGTTGTTATCTTATAGATTTAAATTTGCTGTTTCATCAATACTGCAGTTATTTGTTAAACTTTAATTTTGCATACCGGTATACAATGTAATATGTGATAATGAATTTGAGTTTCTTTTCTTTTTGACCACAGCTTCTCAGATTTTTGAATGAAAATGAAAAATCATTTGGTTTACCTTCAAAAACTACTGAATGTATATCAGAACTTAACTGATCGATGAGTGACGTATGATTATATAATTAGCAGAAGTGTTGAAGTTAATTGGTCTGTGTATACTTATAACATGTATATGAATCTTGATTGATTAATTCTAAATTCTATTGCCAGGAAAATTTATGAGCACCGTGATGTATCACCTGCTTTAAATTTTTAACACAGTGTCAGGTTTATAAAATAAAGTCAAATGTATGCCCTTTTTGGTAAGCAGAATTTATTCACATGCCATAAATGCTCTTTTCGCTGGGTTAGCACCCTGCCCTTTTGAAATCCTAGATAAGTCACTGTAATCGATTCATGCAAAACCTTGCTCATGTTAGTTTGCAGTCTTTAGTAAGCTAAATTATAATGTTCAAGTTATCAAAAGTTTTAAAAAAAATCCTGCTACATGTACAAATTTTAAATTGGCAAAGTTGAAACTAACTTTTACAACGGAATAGTACTAGTGGACATTTTGAAACAGGGATATATAATATTTATTAAATTTGCTTTGCAAGGGTCTCTTGACTATGGGTTATGATAAGTATTAAGTTGCAGCTGTTTGACCTTATATTCATAAAGAAAGGTCGATTTTTTTTTTAATAAGTATAGAAGTTGATGAGTTTTTAAGACACATGTTAAACTGACCTTTGATCACTTCAGAAATGATAGTCTTTCGTGCATTTGTCAGCTTTAGAAATGTCAAATTGATTAAGATTGTACGTCAAGAGCCATTTATAAAGTGTTTATATATTAAATTATGGCTTCTTGACAGCAACACTGTTCAATAACACAAGATGGTAATATTATATAAAAGCATAATTAATTTGATTCACTGTTGGCAAAAAGTGATAATGGAAAATTAAGTTTAAGAAATTCTTTCTTAAAATAGGTTAGTTATTGTATATAGATTGATAAAATTTAATAACTTTTAATAAGTGAAGAAATATCCAAGTTTAAATGCCAGTAGATCTATAGAGTTCAGTAGCATTTGTCTTTGATTTAATAAATATGTGTGCATGCCTGAGCTTGAAATTTTTCAATGTTTATCAAATATTTGTAGCAAATAAAACAGCTTTTGACTTTGTGTGATATACTATAGTGTACATGTATGTGGAATTTAGAATACCTGAGGTTTTTACCAACTTGACTACTGATACATGTATTTACAAAATATTTGTATAATAATATATCCCAAAATGCTATAGAATTAATCTCGAAACCTTAAGTTGGAAAAAAGTCCCATGCATTTTGCACTCTGAATGACAGTTTCTCACAACACAATTATTAACTTCATGACCACATAATATATCAGCTTAATTTGTTACTGATATTGTTGAGAGATGTCGCCACCTGTTATGCTTAGCTTACATGGATAAAGTGATTCACAGGCTAATGATGTAATTCAAACATTGTGATGGGGGAAGCCCTACAGTAGCAGTGTAGAACCATGAGTCAGCACATTCCTGCCATAGAGAGCATTCCAACAAAATATACCGGTATCAGGTTTTGTTTCTATAGTAAACAAACTCAAGGCGGGGTAATTTTTCTGAAGAATTAGATTGTTATCATTTTAATGGTTAAATTTTTCCTTCTTTGAAAAATGTTTAAATTGTTAAGATTTATTTTGCTATAGAGGAAGAATATTAATATTTGCCTCTGTGGGTCAGTGGAGGTGGGCGTGGGTGGGTGCTTTGATCTCTGGAGAAAAAATTAGCAGATCAAATAAACAAATGTTGATAACACAATTTTAATCTCCAACAATTGATGTTGCTATTTATAAGTGTTATTCATATTGCCCATTAATAAACACTTGAAACTCTGTAATTCTCCCTTAATGGAAGTTTAAAAACAAACACAATTTTTAATGCATATGGCAGTCAGTGAAGCTCATGATCATTGGCACATTTAATATAATACTCAGAGTCTCCAAATCAACCCGAAAGAAAGTAAAACATCAAGGTGGCATAAGTTTGACCTTTTATTTGGCTTAAATGATATGTTATATATATTTACATGCACTGTCTGAACATGCATACCAATATATGTATATACATTATAAACTTCAGACTACTTTGTGCTGTTTAACTTGCAGTTTTATGTACAAAATACCCTGGCCAAAACAACAAAATGTAACAATTAAAGTTTGTCCTTACCACTTCTTTTAACTGAAGGTTGATACATTTAAAAGAGCCATTAGTGAATGTATCACCTTGCACAATGAAAAGTGATACGTAGTACGTCTGTATATTTCCCAATGAAAGGTGATACGTCTGTATATTTCCCAATGAAAGGTGATAAGTCTGTATATTTCCAAATGAATAGTGATACGTCTGTATATTTCCCAATGAAAAGTGATACGTCTGTATATTGCCCAATGAAAGGTGATATGTCTGTATATTTCCCAATGAAAAGTGATACGTCTGTATATTTTCCAATTAAAGGTGATATGTCTGTATATTTCCCAATGAAAAGTTATTCCTCTGTATATTTCCGAAAGAAAGGTGATACATCTGTATATTTCCAAATGAAAAGTGATACATCTGTATATTTTCCAATGAAAAGTGATACAGCATGTTAGTTTGTGAGCACTGAGCACCAGACACAGCTTGATTTAAACAGGTTATGGACACAATTATATAGCAGTTGCTTAAAAGTTGAATTTATTGTGTAACTCCTTTTATTTATTTATAACTGAATATTGTCTAATCAGATTGCACCTGACTATAAACATTACAACATTCTTGTGTAGCCTTGCCATGTTGGAGGTGCATTGTTCAATGAAATATGTATACCGGGACATGTACATGTATATACGTAGTAGCTCTTAAAACAAATTCTGCGCAAAGGAAGATAAATGCAGTTTAAATTTGCTACCGTAAAAACCCAAGTACCGTAACTTTCACACTCTTGTAATTTTACGCAGGGAAAATTTGGCCCTAAAAAGTGTTTAAAAAAAACTTGTCCTGTTTTACACGAGTGCGAAAATTACTTTGGTTTTTACGGTACATATTATAAGTAAAATTGTGTTTATAAGTCATTATGTAAGCAGGTCTGAGAATTGACTCCATATATACCATAATATATATAGGGGATGGTCTGAATGTGTATTCCCATGCAGGTTTTTATTTCTCTCAAATCTATTACTAGTATTAGTTTTGGTGACATCAGTGACAATAATTTAAATGTTATTGATCAGAATGAATCATCAGTTGTGGATTAAAAGCTACTTGCATTTGTTTTTCTTCGAGGAGATCCTAAGTCACATGTCAGTGCTACAGCTAGATATATATATATATATATATATAGCGATGACAAACTGATGACTTTGGAGGTATGATTGGTACATAATTGATACGCGTAAATAACCGTGCTGTATTGATTGGGATGATTCATTGTCAGGGAAGTCCCTTTATTATGAGTCGGTTGGTGCCTATTTATAAATAAATGATTCATTTCTGTTATTGATGACCTCATTGCACATGTCTTACCTTCTGTTTGTTGACATGTCAAAGGTCGCCATTGATCACATGTCAATTTCATGCATCAAGTTGTAGATTTCAGATTAATAAAGTGAAGGTTGCATGCACAGCTGTATAGTGTATGGTTGTGAGTTTTTTAACAAGTGTTTTGGGTTTATTTATAGGCCTTAGTAATATGTTAACCCATTTCAGAATTATAAATAGGTCGCAAACGTGTCGAGTCCTTGGTGAACTTGGAAAGCTGCTTTAGGCGCATGATTTAATACATGTAGTATGTGTATAGGTGCCTAAACTTGTGTGAAATGATATTCACTTTTGCACTTTGTTAAGTGAATTTGGATATTTTAAAATGCATTCAACTTCTCCAAGATTTTACACATTAAAACGTGTCTTTCAAATTTATCTTTAAAATGCTACATTCTTCAAATGATATTGTTCCTTTATCAGTTTAATGTTCATACAATTTTATCAACAGGATCTAAATGTCTCGTCTCGAAAATGTCTGCATGCTCAGTACTAAAAAACTTTGGATCAAGACATTAAAATACATTTGTACGTTTATTGTATATTTGAATTGAAACATAAATTATGAAAGCTACGTACTACATCTTGATCATCTGTGATTCAAATGTTTTTTGTTGTTGATTTTTTCATTGATATTTTAAAATTATAGAAGTGTAGAATATTTCAAAATTTACTTTGAAGGCTATATATGTACAGTAAATCATAATATTCTTCTTTTGAATCAAAATCCAAATTATAATTACTTTCAGGTGTTTTGAATTCAGTGTATAAACTGTGAATACTTAATTAAATGCGGAGGATTTAAATACAAATTGTAGGTGCACATGGTGGTACATGTTGTAAAATCAAATTGTGAACCAATGACACTCGATCTACCACAGTGCATTAAAAGTTTAAGTTTCTCATTACTTTCAAACTCATTTTAAAAATAAGGAAATCTTGTCAGGAAGGAGCTTAACAATCAGATTTATTATCCAATGGGACGGTCCTTTCAAGACTTTTAGGGATTTAATAAATTAAAACTTATAACTAATAAAAGAGCAGTAAAATTTATGTAGATACATACATGTATGTGACAGTTTGATTTAAAACCCTTTAACATTTTCAGTTTTGTTTCCGTAGATTAGTAAATTTTTGCAACCTTTAAAGAATCACAGATATGATTTCACTTCTTGCTTTAACATCTGTTTGATTAAATGTCGGAAACTTCTATCCGTCAGTCGTCAAGGCCGAGATCAATAGCCATTACATGTAACTTGATAAACTGTTAGAGGCCAGCATAAAGGTCAAAAGAAGACAGTGACAATTAATATAGTAAGCATGCGTCATGAATACGTCGCCTGCGTCACTCGCTGAGTGCATTTATAAAACTACGGAATATCCCCTGACCTCCAACTGAGGATCAGCTTATTAAGTGCCGATTTTGTATAAAAAGTGACAACTTTAGATAATTCTATGGGTGTGTGCTTAAGACTTTTAAAAAACAACATCCTATTTAGATTACTGCATCTTCATGTTAAATGGATACAAATGTATATGTTTGTACAATAAATATAATGTACATTGTAAATATAAAGCAGTGAGCATTTAAAGCAATAAAAATTGTGAATGCACTGATTAATCTCAGAGGACATGTCTCCAGCCTATATACATGTAGTTGTACAGGTTTGTAGAGTGCAAACAGACATCTTGCCTTATTTGGCTGGTCTTAGTTTGTTTTCCAAGAATTTGTCTTTTGTTTTGCTTATATCTGTACATAAATTACAGTTTTAAGTATTCAATGCACATGTTTGTCTGTGCCAAATAAGGGCTGGTTTTCTGTGAATTCACATAATTTAAATTTATGATTATCTGTTATAAAAAAAAATTAGCAAACTTCATGAACCCAACAATCTTTATTTCTGTCAAATATAAAAATTGTCAGGACTGTATCCTTGTTGATTTAATATAAGTCTTATTTAATATAAGTCTTTCATGCATCTTCAAAACAAACTTGTCGCAAATAAATCATTAAGCCTGTAATTAAAATTCATCTTTTTGAATTTAAGATATATCATGCATGTATAGGAAAGAGAAAAAGGGATTGTTTAATTAAAAGAAGTTATGAATAAATCAAAGTCCTAAACTTTTTATCACTGGTAAAGAACATTGACTACTTTTATATCCATAATAATCATGATTTTAATTTTTCTATATGAGTAAATGATGAAACTAATTAACATGTAATTTAATTCTACTGCACATGGGATTTATGAAGTGTATGAATTTCATAATTATTCTTCATAAATGGTACGCATTTCTTATCTGGAGATTAGTGCCAGCAGCAGCAAAACTACAGTAATTTAAATGTTTGCCTCCATCGATCTCTGATGATCTCTGGGATGCCATTAACTCAGTCTTACTCTTAACAACAGGATCAAATCATTGAAAAAAGTCTTTATTGGTTCTGTGTTGGTAACTGGCCCCATAACTTTTTTTTATGTGGTTTGATGTGTTTTAATGAAATTTGATGTTTGTTGGCAGTTTCCTTGGTTGTCACATGTCATCCTTCCAAATGTCATGCACAAACTTTTGTAAGTACAAATATAGATGTTATACAGTCAGGTTTATAACCAGTGAATTTACACACTCCATTGTAAGTTATTTGAAGGATGGTGATCACACTCTTATGCAGTTTGCATTAAATTTAAAATATCTAAATAGTGTTCATTGTGGCAAGTATTATTATAAGCAATTTGATAATGCTTAATTTGATGTTGGCATTACTTGTAGAGTTGTCCATTTAAATTTCAATCCAAAATACTTGATCACATGATTAATTCAAGGACACCGATTGGATAGCCACATAGGGTTGAGCTGTTGTAAGAAGTGATAGTGAATGCCTGAGTGTAGTGACAGGGCATCGAAAATCTGATGCTTAATAACAGAGTTACTTCCCTTGAATTTGTTTAATATTATTACATGAACTCGGGGAAATATCTATTATACTCTAACTGTTGACTGATACAATTTATGAAAAACAGCTACCAGTACAGTTCATTTCTACAATGTTTGGGCACTAAACACATGAAGCATATAGATATGACATGGATGTATACTATACATGTATAGATTCCTTATATTATTGTATACATAGTTCTGAAATAAAGTGACTTTAATATTATATAGTCAAATTTATGTGCACATGCAATTGCACTTGAAATATCAATGTCGTACAAACATTCCACATTTACATGTACACATGCTTGCATTCATCGCTGTGCAGCTGTTATGAATCAAAGGTCATTTTAATTTCTGCTAATATGTTTGTAGTAGTTTTGTCAAAATTTTACCAATACATCAGATATTGACAATAATTCTTGAGCAGCTGCAGGTGCACATTTTATTGCTTTAAAATTTAGAATTCAATTTCGCATATATGTACCAGAAATTTGTTGAGGGTTTATAAACAAAAACATGAATTGATAAACTATAGCTATTGGATTTCATGTCAACTTTATCAAATAATGCTAAAAATTTGTTATATATGATGTTAATATATTTTCAGCAGTGCTTTGAAGTGTGGGTATAGTTAAATAGCTACAGTAACTAATGATAAATATATACCGGTAAACAGAAAAGTTCACCAATTGATAAACAGAATTTTATTTTTGACCTAAAATACTTTTGTCTGAGAAGTCCGTTTACAAAGTCAACTTGGCTCTACTGTGTAAACTATATAGTTGGTATACATAAACAATTTTTGTCAAAAATTGAGATAAAAAACAACCTAGGGAAGGGAACACAGTGGGAAAAGATTGACCTGGTCCTTTTATTTCAACAGTATTTTAATTGCAACTAATATTTAAACAATTACAAGGCCAATTTTTTTTTCTTTTATAAATTTTTTCAAATGTGATGCCTGCAGAATTCTGGGTTTTTTTTCTCTGTACATTAAGATAAGAAAGAAGTATTAGTGATATATATACATTTACTTAAATATGGTTTTTTTTCAAAGCAGAAAAGAAATATACAGTATTGGATCAGAAATGATCATCAATTACATTGTATTTTGTATTATCAACAAAAAGACATTTTATTCAGTGAAGTATCTGTAACAAGGTCACAGCTGAATTTCAAACGGTATATTCATTACCATGATAAAAGTATGCCATATGTTTGGACCAGATTGTTGAAATAACCATACTTTTGTTTCATTTAATATATAATTTTTATAAACACAAACTCTTTACAATGACAGACATGGTCGTTACATGTAATTAAGAATTGGCATGAAGAACTGACTTTGTTCAAGGTATTATTGGGGGGCCGCGGTGGCCTAGTGGTTAAAGTTGCTGTATTGTAATCATAAGCCTTTCACCTCCTAGTTCGATTCCTGTCCGGGCGTGCTAGTGTGAGAAAGTTGCCAGTGACTTGCCGTTGGTCGGTGGTTTACTCCAAGTACTACGGTTTCCTCCACCAGTAAAACTGGCACGTCCGTAAATGACCTTTGCTGTTGATCGGACAATAAGCCCTTAATACAAAAAACAAACAAATTAATTCAGACTATAATATTTTTGGAATGTTCACCATCACGATCCACACCTCTATTAAATGTGGTCAAAAGACACACATGTTTCCTATATGATTGCTGTATTCCTAATATTTTTTCGCCGCCAGCTTTTACGTTTATGTTGAGATTTCCTTTATCTCATTCAAATTGAATCAGATGTCTTTTGAATGCTAGTTAAACAAGCACGCGTTAAACACATTAAGTGTAAATAGTTAGTTTGAAGAAAACGAGAAAACAACAAAGGTGAAATATTTTATTTTATTTCTCTTGTATGTAAAGAAATTTGCAAATTGAAACAGGCCACCAATAAATATAATATCTATAAGAGGAAAAAACAAATACCAATACTCCGTGTGAGAGAACATCCAGGTTCAAGACATAGCTAAAAAACAATCGTCATCAATGGAAGCTCACGAGAATGTGAATTTATAATTTTATAATAGACATGACCTCGAAAAATCTTTTTTTTTTTTTTTAAATATTTATTGGGGGCCTTTTTCAGTCTGCAATTTTATTTCATCCTCAATGTATGGCATCAACGTGTTATTTACTGTATCTAACAACCAATAGGACTCTTTTGGGTTCGTTAATGAAATATTGGTCCAAAATGTTGGACTTAAGAATGTATGTCGTCGAATACTTCGAATAAAATTAAAAATGTACAAAAATACATAAACTTGAAAGAAGCACATCCAGCGATGCCTCCATGTTTTACAAAGGTAACCCACATTTAGTTAATTATGATTCATTAAAGATACCATGCTTCTATTTCAGGTCTCTGTTTTGGTTGTCCAATGGACAAACCAAGACTATTTACCGCGCAAGTATGAGTGGTGACAAGGGTTCCATCGCAGCTTTACCCACCGGGCAGCTGGTCAATCCATCTGGATTATTTTTTGACTATTTTACTATTCAGTAAGTATAAATAGACATATTGTATTTTAAGTAATTTTTTAAACATTCATATACATCAAGAGGATTCATATGCCATTATCATTTGGACAGGCAATAATCGACGCTAATTTGGTGTCACACAAAGAGTCCAAAGTGTTGACGATGAACATTTTCACATCGAAAGTTCAAAAACTGTAGAGTGATGTTTGCTGTTTTACATGTTATGTATATAAACATACCATATATTTTTTTCTAATTTTTAATTGTATACATTTTACCTATGTCACATATTGATTCTATTTAATTTGGATAATGTATTCATTTAGTAGCTAATAAACTCTAAATTTCAAACAATTGTACACAAATTGGCTAACCCTTGTACACAAACTGTAATGTAGAGAACGTTTTGGAAACTGTGGCTGACCCTTTTTAGTCCATCTAGGTCGAAAGTTTAAGATGGATTTTTCTTAAATAGAGATTCCATCTGTTCAACTTAACTTGGTAAGAATCAGCCCTAGAAATAAGGGATTACGATATGTCCAGTTTATGGAACTGAGATAAGTAGGATATAAATGTGGAAATGGGGAATATTTGATAAATTTAAAAAATCTTTTATATATGACTTACAAGACACAGAACAAGGAGCATGGAGATCCAATAGTGTTGAAGGCGCACCTAAGATAAAAAATTGTCTATGCGTTTTGGGGACCAAATATAAACAGTATTGGTAAAGCACATGTTAACAAGCACATGTTAACATTTTAACGTCTCTCCCAAAAGCAATTTCAACCAAACCCAGAAGGATGTATTATATGCTACCAAATTCATAACAGTTGTAAAAGCTGCCTTAAGGATGACCACTACTAGGGATAAAAGTCTTACAAATTGTCTGGTTTTCATAAAATAAGTCAATTGACATAAATGCTTTTCAATTATACAGACATAAGGATAGGTCAACTATCTCGTGTTTGAGATATAAGCGTTTTAAATTTTAGCGGGAAACAAACTCTAATATTTGGAACAAAATTGATTTTTAAGTGCCAGATATAATAGGGAAAGAGTCTAACAGTTTTTTTTTTTTTTTTTTTTTTTTTTTTTTTTTTT
>JAUMGZ010160670.1:0-16328 GCA_032359645.1 Pododesmus macrochisma
GTACTCCGGTTTCCTCCACCAGTAAAACTGGCATGTCCGTAAATGACCTTAGCTGTTGATCGGACCATAAGCCCTTAACACAAAAAACTGTTGTGCATTATCACATTCTCGTTTTAGTGTCCAGAATCAACAAACTTATAGAGAACGTTTTTATGATTTTTCTGTACTGTTTAAAACATTTTCTAAATTGAAATGGGACGTATCATGCTTGTCATGTTAAGTTGAAAAGTCTCTAAAGAAGGTGCATTATAAGATAGATAACATCTGCATCGGTGCAAAACTTCACTTATATCCACGCAATGTTGTCTCAGCTGTGTTCGGAAAACATATTTCTTTGAAATTGTATTTTACCAACTTTTTATAACATATGTTTATCTACATCTTTTAGCCTACAGCATTGTACTGCAATTAAGTTAACAAATGTAAGTTGTTATTTTAATACATATAGTGTTATGCCTGATTGTTCTGATCCCCTGTATAGTCATTGTATATGTATGACATCGTTTGTATATATTTTGTCATAAAACGGCAACTTTTACAGAGAAGACAGTGTCAATTCTATTTCTAGATGTTCAATATTTGATTTTTATCATTGTAAATATCATTTGACATTTTAAATTTGTGAAATGAAAGTATCTTTTCAACAAATGTATCTTTAGTTTCCGATACATTTGTGTTGGGGCTTTTATCCGGAAATAACCCAACTATGGTGATTCACATTTAATAAATACTGGGTCAGAAGCATTACAACGTCTCATATTTAGTATGAACTAATGACATTTAAAGAATAAAACAGTTTTAACAAGGGACGTTTGCGATATCGGTGCTATGCTTGATTTTATACAAAAATATTTGATTACAGTTCATAAATGTAGGTACGAAAAACTGCAAAATATTCCAGGTATCAAATACGCAATTAAACTACACGGTTAACGATTTACAACATTCGGCATTTCCTGTCTCGCACCAGAAATGATGGCCATTGAGATATGATACAACCAAAAGCCATACACACATGTTAAAGAAATACCTACAAATTGTGTTCTTTATTCCAAGACATCAACATCGTTTATTAAACTTCAAAGACATCCATCATTCTGCCAAACTCATAAATGATTATACTCTTATTAGCATCTGTCTGTTCGGAGTATGGAGACTGCAGTATAGTCAAATTAACCGCAATCCTCGCAGCCTCAGAGTATAAATATTACATTATGGTAAAATGAACTACAATCATTACAATAGTAGTTTATCACCGTTACATTATTTCATGTATTGCTATAAGTTGAAATATGTACTTTATGCAATTACAAATAAACTCTAAAACTGTCAAACCACAATTATTACTTAGTTGTTTATCTTTCTGGTCTACAGGAACCTAACATTCCCTTTTTGATTGGTTAAGTTTCGGTCTAAATTAACTTTGCACTACTCAGTTGTAAGTATGCGGCTATAAATCACGCTCACTGACGTTTCCTCGGCATTCTCAGTAAGGCGATGCACGTGCATTCTGTTGAGGTATGATATGTAGACTTGACCTAACATGTATTTTCATCTTATCCCAAACCTCTGGGTTTGAAAGAACCTAACCATGTTGACGTGACTAAACAAACACATTGTTCTATTTTTTTCACGGTGGTATTTCTACGTGCTACAGTACGTACCTGTCTGATGTGATTATATGTTAACGAGTTGTATCTATATAAGTTTTCTTGTTTGTTATTTTAATACCTATAAGAATCATGTTTAGGATATAACTGTAACATAGCTTCAGTCTCGTGTATATGAACTGTGAGATAATCTGGACATTCCTATAAATTCCTTGCATAAGAAACATTGTACATGCACATGTTTCCGTGTCTGCTGTCATCAGACAAATGATGTAATACGGCTGGTAGATCCTACATAGCATTGTCGGTCATCCACCCTTATACAGACGACTTTATAGATGTATATACTACAGTTTACTTCACTTCGGGCGGTATTGCGGTATTCAATAGCCTTATCCACTTAAAATAATGGTTTATGAAACTTTGGTTTATTTTGAGCTAACATTAAAAATACAGAAGAAAGGCAACATTTAAGAAAGAATTCACAAACATAATGTGTTGATGCAAGGGAAACGGGAAATGCACGCACACACACGCACGAACAGAGGGAGTGGGAGAACAACATCATAAAACTCTTGACAATATAAGCTATAGTCTGTGTCGAAGTATAAATTCATCAATATATTGGGGTTTTAAACTTGAACCTTTTCATCGATCGTTTCCAAACTTTACAATTTTGATTGACGCATCAAGTAAAACTTTCTACCAATTTTCATCCCATTTAGATTTTGCCTATATATTCTATACTAAAACATCCTTGATAGTATATCGCAATTTTCATATATATATATATATTAGACAGTTTCTTGCTATAGTTTTAAAGAGAATTCTTTAGAAATGACGACGGATTGTACAGAAAATTTGTAGAAAAATTGTACTTGTGCGTAAATCAAAATTATAAAGTTTGGGAACGATCGATCAGGAGGTAAAAGTTTGAACGCAGACGCGATTCAAACAGAAAGTTCTTTAATTCCACATCCGCTTTCTTGGGAACAGTCATTGAAAAAAATATATCGATTCATGATATCACAAAACAATAAATAATATCAATTTTATGATATTCTACAATTATAGAGTTTTGGTGAGGCGAATATGGTATTTTGTGGACCCGATAAATGCGATACTGACCGACGCGATATGATATCACATTTCGTGAATTTACACCAAAAACGGCGCCCCATAGACATGACTGTTCATGTTTAGGTCAAACTTTCCATCATTTCTCGCTATATTGAGGATAAGAAGGAGAATTTTTACTCCAACATTTTTCGCGGAAATTACAACAGTGCAAGGATTCATCTCACAGTGGCGTAGTTAGGGGTCTGAGGGCACCGAAAACAATTTTAAGTATTTTCGTAAGCATATTTTGTTACCAGCACAGCCGTTTGTAAAACGTTATTTGGAAGAAAAATTCATGCATTTTTGGAAATTATATTTAATATTGACTATAGTGTTCCAAACATCGTGGTAAGCGTTTTAGTGATGTACGGATAGTATACGCCCTGAAACTGTTCTGGGTATGATGTACGGATAGTATACGCCCTGAAACTGTTCTGGGTATGATGTACGGATAGTATATGCCCTAAAACTGTTCTGGGTATGATGTGCGGATAGTATACGCCCTGAAACTGTTCTGGGTATGATGTACGGATAGTTTACGCCCTGAAACTGTTCTGGGTATGATGCACGGATAGTATACGCCCTGAAACTATTCTGAGTATGATGCACGGATAATATACGCCCTGAAACTGTTCTGGGTATGATGTACGGATAGTATACGCCCTGAAACTGTTCTGGGTATGATGCACGGATAGTATACGCCCTGAAACTGTTCTGGGTATGATGCACGGATAGCATACGCCCTAAAACTGTTCTGGTATGATGCACGGATAGTATACGCCCTGAAACTGTTCTGGGGTATGGAGTTCCGGATCATTCGTTATATTTACAACAAATTACGAAACACAGTGCAAGTTGATTAACATATGTATAGCATACTATCATAGATATAGAGAATTTCTAGTAAAAAAGGGAAAAAGATGTGCAAGTAAACGGATGCATCGAAATATAGTTACGTTTATACTTTTACAATGAGATATATTACAACATTCAACTAATGACATTTAAACAGGCGCCATGTGACAGCACACCCATCGACGTTACACTGTCCGGTAAAAGGGAAGAAACTTACAACTTGGATTGTATCCGCGACTGCCTTCTTAATTAACACGATTTCTTTATTATTTCTTACAACCGAGCTCGTACTTACAATAATGCACATGTACAAAATCAACCAGTTTCTACTTGTTATTTCCAAGTGTTATGACTATATTACCAATTGTCGTCAGATGAAATAGGCGTACCGTTTAATTTATAGCCTCTCCAACATACCAGAGATCGGTCGGGCACTGCACCTGGGGGTCACATTAACACAGGGCCATGTGGAAACTATTTCCAGACGTGCTAAATGTCTCTGTTGTACGATTCTGTGTATTTAGCGTTCCAGTATGTTTGTTTTCGTTCAAATTAACCTACATATCAAGGGTAATGTTCATGTAATAAACAATATTACTTATGATACCCGAGTCAAAAGATCACATTAGTGATAATAACGACGCTAATTAAGTGGCCCAGTTTTACAAGGTTATAGAAGACCTGCATGGCTGACACTTCTCCGCACTGGCATTGGTGAAATGGTTTCACTTCAACAAGAACAATGCTGTTTTAAGCAATGCATGTTTTTGTATGGTTGCATGTAAGATAAAAGGAAGTTATTAGGGGGAAAGAACCGAGTCATTCTTATATCGGTCTACCTCTGGCTCACAATCGTGAATTATCCGTATGTTGACTGATATGTGCCACCTCGTTTATGTCGGGTCGACAACACGACAGTAAGAAGATACTAGGTCCACAGTACGAACTCCCAGAAGTTAAAGTTTACCTGTATATACTGTCGCCTTTTTCATTCTTACTTTCGCGTTATTTCGTCGTGATGCCGTGATGTCGCCCAAGACAATGGTGACAACACGACAAGCGTGGTTTTTGTCGTACTGTCGTGTTGTGCGACATGACATAAATCAGCCACGATTGACCGAGATATGTCGACGATGCGCACTGAGGACGATCAGACAGCTAAATCGGGCGCTGTTGTACTATGTATTTCACTTTTCTACATCAAGAATTCAAAATAAAATATTATCTTGTAGTCTGAAAAGCTTTTACAAAAACAGTTTGACACTTATCTTGTATCTGGTATTTACGTGGAATATTTTACATTTGTAGACTTACAATTTGTGAACACTAAACAATCTTACAGTTAATTTGTATATAAGTAAATACAGGTTATAAAGCACTTAGTAAGGAATGCCCGACATCAAACACACAACCACACAACGCACAATCAAACAAGTCGAAAACACTTCATATTATCTTCAAGTAACACAAAATGTAGTTTATAATCTTTCTATTTTCGACCTAGCCTTCTAATTCTCGGTCTGTAAGCGGTCTCTATACAGTTTGCCTATTATTTCAAGTGCAGTTGTAAAAGTGCGCGTGTTTCAACTATCTTCAATTCTTACGTACACTTTTGAAATGTTTGGAATGTTTTAAGGTTTGACCGATTATTCAAGTGTATGTATTTCATCAGTGTAATATATCAATATTCAGTCACTGACTTTTATATAAAATGTGTAGATTAGTGTCTGTTCGTTTTTACCTATGAGCAGCACTGCTTGCTGTTCTTCAGCATCTTAAAGAGATAACCTGTGTAATGTTGTACGATGATTTGACACATTGCGGGATGGAGATGTTTATACATTAATGACACTCATTCACGCCTTGTGGGTTGTAATGTGAAGATATTAATTATAAATGTATGTCTTGTGTTAATTTCGTTAACTATAAAAAAGATGAAACCATTTTTTTTCTCATTTTACGCGGCGGCGTTTTAAGATATTTGCACCTAAAACATTTTTAGCGCGTTATTCATGTTCCATGTGACCACCCATTCCACTTAACGTGATACAGTGGGGAAGATCAGTTAAATAAATAACCATGACTCAACTCCAATGGAAACAACTACAAACTAATGCTTCCAAAATCGATATTTCCTTATGTATACCGGTCGCCATTGTCAGAGTGCACCGAGCAGATCACATCAATTCCAGCATAAATTGCTTTATTGTTTGTCGATAATCCAACTGACAATATTAGTATTTTTAGATTTTCGATTTTCTTTAGTCTTAAGTAACCCCACATGTCTTGTATGTATCGATTGTTGTACATTCGTGGTTATTTATATGGCATACACTGTTGCTATCGTGAATATACATGTCCTAATGGTTATTGGTTATTTAGTCTCTTCAAACATAGACTTTTCAGCGATACTATCGAGAGATTTTTGAAGGGGATAACAAATGCTAATTCGTCACATAACAAAACAAGGAAGGGAGATTATATTGCTTTGTTTGTATCATGACTTTCCCGTCTCATACGTTCACAATTCAAAACTGTTTATAATGAAAATGGCATAATAGAAATGTTCATGCTGTCTTTAAAACAAACTATTTTGACGTTGTGGGTGCCATGCTTTCACTTTAGTAACGTGTATAGGTTTCAATAACTTTAACAATTCAACTACCTTTTATTACATGATAATAAGATTTTTTCAAAAGCAGCAATATTGACAAATGTAGCAGAAACAAAAGATTTTAGATCAAACTTTAGGAAAAAAATATGTTGGCCCAAAAAGAAGGGTGACCGACATTCCTATACGCAATTTACATTTACCGAAATAAATTGTCTGGGGACAGAAGATCTGCCTGAAGTTCATATAAATGAATCAATATTAGCCTGCCTTGAGAACACCTAAGAGAATACAATGAGATCAGTTGACAGGTCCCCTGCATATTCAACCTTTATTTGTACTGTGCACATAATGAACTTAACATGAACCTATTGAGATATGATATACGTAGGGGATTACATGATATTCCGGTGACTATATTTATCTGACATGGCTTTGCAGTGTTCTTCAGTATAGAAATGAAGACACTCCGCAAGGGACGCTAGTTATTAAAAGGAATACAACTTGGTGAAATTCCGTATAAGTGGTGAAGGTTGCCATATACCGAATTTACACGGAATCCCACGCGTGTTAGAAGAAACAATCGCCCCTTGACGGACACCTGCTTTGCTTCCAATTTTTAATATTAGGTCGAAATGTTTTCTTTTTAGTTTAGTATTTGAATTTGGTTTGTTTTCATTGCGTCCGCTCGTTTTCTTTAAATTTGTCAATGCCTACGGGCCTATGGCTTTTGGTTTTTGAGTAGCGTGTTCGTTTTATATATTAACTATATTTTAGGTACAACCTTGACCTTTTGATCCGAATATTACTTTGTCCCACGCAGGGTAGTTATCAAACGAAGTGGTAGAAGAATGAATGACATCTTTCGTTTTAAATGTAAATGGGAATAATGCATTTTACTTTCCTCTCCAAACAATTTGATGATCGACATAATATGTTATTCTTAATAACAGTGATCTTGCTCTATACCATTTGGATAATAATTTTAGAGCTATATTCAAGTCAAGTGTAGATAACATTCTTACGGAATAGTAAGTTTATTTTAACTGACCAGTGATGTATCAAAGCATATCACAGAAATCTATATATCCGTGTACCGGACAATGGATTGTTAAGGTTGGTATAACTACGATGAGTTTGGGGATCTGGCAGATCAATAAGATAAAATGTTCATCTGAGATCAATGAAAACCAATCAATTATTTACTGTGAGAAGCACGGACATAAGTAGTTAATTCAGTCAACATTGAAATCACTCTCCAAACATTGTAAATGGCCGTTGATTAGACCCATAACATATTTATGAAGTATGGAAACACAGCATGGTCAATTCTTTAACGTCTGTTGATTACGTTGTTCTATATGAACGTCTTATAACCACTCAACAAATCAACACTTTTACCAACAGTTGAATATAAAAGCAAGGATGAACAGTAACAATATAGACCTGATACAATATCGACGACTGACACGAGTGGAATCAGCTCTCCTTGTAAGACGTTGTATGCGACACCGATGACTAATCAGTTCAACTCTGTCACTTGTCATCATAGAGCTATCTATGAATCACCAGAACACACGTGCACGACTTACCTGTCTAGGACTAGTTCCTCCAACTGACTTAAATCACAGGCAATATACTCCAGAGAAGCGTCCGTTACACGTGGACACCACGACAAATCCAATGAACGAAGCTTCCGAAGGTTTTCTGCAATGAGCTCTACTCCATCGTCTGTTATCTTACTACAACCCGAGAGACTCAGAACGGTCAGGTTGGGGAGGGAATGTACAATGTTAACTATACCATGGTTAGTAATTTCCCAACATGAATGTAGACGAAGCAAAGCTAAACTGTAGCTTTGTTTAGCGCTGAAAAACGCCAAAGCAGCGTCAGTGACGTGGTATGCTTGTAAATTCAACTCGTACAAAGAGGGTAAAAGTTGTGCTATAGCCCCGACCGTGTCGTCAGCTACGTTAATGCAATCATTAATTGTCAATGACACAATTTTAGGACTCAAGCAGGACCATAGTCCAGTCTCGGTTAATTCGTTGCACCCCGATATTTCAAGTCTATAAATGGAAGGCATTCGTTTGACTAGTTGTTCCATACCCGTATCCGTCACATTCGAACACCGTAACCCTACCGACCGTATTTGTTTCTTTCCCGTAATAAAATTGCCTGCAAAATCTACAAGGTCCTCGTCAGTAGCACCAAACAAACAAATGGAGTCGAACCCACGTGACTGTAAACTGTCGTAAAATTGTCGTCTGTGTTCAGGATTACGACTCAAGTCTCTGCACGAAATAATTGGAATGACATCAAGCCAGAATCTGTGATGGTACAATATGGCCTTCCATGTAGTACATACCTGTGACAAAACACCCCTTTCTTCTGCTGAAAAATACATGAAAAATTTCGACAAAAATCTTTCGTTCATGAACAATTCGTGTATAGTGTCCGGCTGATGGCGCACAAACAGACATCGTATTTTACGAGCAATGAGCGGTTTCGGCGAGCGGACAACACGTGCGGTCATTGCAGCACCGTTGACAATTCTACTGTGACTTGTCTCCTTGGTCTGTTGCTGCTGTGACGGTGGCTGTTGATCTCGGTTGAATCGCAGACCTCGGATACCGTTTTGAATTTCCATATAAGCTTTTCTGATAGTAGACATGTCGTTTTTTTGTTGTTTTTTTGCTTCTATTTTATTCCTGAAGTGGCACTGACAAGATAACTCCGGTCTAACATGGCGTGAGTAAAAGGGAACACGTAGTTATCGTTAAATATGAGAGAGGTGTACATAACGGACACAAATATCTTCATTCATCGGCAACATCGTAAGTAGTGAATATTTGTGTTTATTTCAATGCTTGCGTTGCCCGTCAGTCAACACTCAACACTCCACAAATCATTAAGCACTAAAGGCACGTCCTGCTCATCGTAAATGCGATGCACGTGTATCTATTAACAGAGCGGACCAGCTATATAAAGACTCTTAATTCACATGTGGTCAACAATTTGTTTCAACTTCCAACAACAATTCACAGAAAATTAGCCGTGTAATGGTATCTCCAGATAGAAAAAAAAACTTCACCAAAATAGTATGAATTGCTTCAGCAACACAGCATAATTATTTACCATTTATACACCTACTCTAAATGGAAATACGATAATAACTCAACTGAGCTCATGACGCTGAATCCATTGATGAATACTGCTATAGGAAGCTGAGCTCACTCGACCGTGAAGATACAGTAATAAGATATGATGGCGTCGCCCGTTTCATGTGTACAGCATTCACATAAATTATTTTAAAATCCCCGATGTAAAGTTTAAAACGATGTAGTGTTAGATTCAGTAAAAGGACAGAAGCGTATACAGAGTAAGCTTGTGTCGACCACGTCAAGCACACACACTCTACTGAAGCACACGCTACTGAGGCAGCACACACAGCACTGTCAATCGATATCTTTCTGTTTTCACAGTCATTAATTATTAGCAGAATAATCGTTAAGAAACGTCGATTTGGCACTGTACTCTAGAACTATACAATATTAGTATTGCTATTCACACGCTAATCTCCGTTTGTGAGCCACTCTGTTATTGTTTATAGTATTTCTGCTTATATACTTTTGCCATCTTTAGACGGATATAAGTGTCGTTTTGGGATTTAGAGAAGTGTAACCGACCAGTCGGCATGACACCACTGTCCGGACGTACTTTCAGGATCTCTGGCATTACGGCCTTATATTTACATTTTAAAACATTCCAGTGTAAAACTCCGATACTAGAGTATCTGTATCGTCCTGTGTTATCTGATTAATGAAATAATGTCCAAGGCTTTCAACAGAACTTGGATCGATCATCAATAACAAAAATATCACTATAGTACAATATGTGTATGTGTAAGGGAATTTTCTTTAAACCTTTTTAAACTCAACGTTGCAGAGAGATAAGCACATAAATTAAAAAGATGAAACAATGCAATATTCAATAATTTTATATTTTTATTCAAAGTTGCATTTTATATTTAATATTTCTATATTATATGATTATATGCAATGGTCTTCAATATATATCTACGTGCAATGAATTTTAATATATGTTTGATATGTAATTATACATGCAATAGTTTTAAGTTTATATTTTTCAATTTATATTCTATCCTGTTTCCACTTTGTAATAAAAAATTGTTATTACACTAAAAACACCAGTCTACGGACGCAAGTAAATCAAAAGAGAGCTGCGGGAACAGTAGCTCATTGTGGCCTTAGAATTGGGACAGTTCGCCACAATGCCAACTGTCACAATTTTACGGCCAAAATAGGCTACGGTTCCCGCAGCTAATTCATGGAATACAGACGGCGCAAACGGAAATCAAGGATGTCAAAAAGTAATAATCTGTCAATGTACCATCACCGAGACTTCCATGAAAGGTCGAAAAAAATCCGGTGTTTACGTAAAGTGAACGTTTCTTGTGTTAACCGCCATGCTTTATCCGTGTTAATTCGGTGTTCACGTAGAGTGAGCGATTCTTGTGTTAATCGCAATGCTTTATCGATGTATAGTCAGTGTTCACGTGGAGTGAGCGATTCTTGTGTTAACCGCCATGCTTTATCAGTGTTAATACGGTATTCTCGTAGAGTGAGAGTTACTTGTGTAAACCGCCACTCTTTATCCGTGTTAATATTGGAGTTCACGCAAAGTGAGCGTTTCTTGTGTTAACCGCCATGCTTTATCCTTGCTAATTAAAGTTCACGTAGAGGGCGCATTTCTTGTGTTAACCGCCATGCTTTATCCGTGTTAATTGGAGTTCACGTAGAGTGCGCGTTTCTTGTGTTAACCGCCATGCTTTATCCGTGCTAATTAAAGTTCACGTAGAGTGCGCATTTCTTGCGTTTACCGCCATGCTTAATCCGTGCTAATTGGAGTTCACGTAGAGTGCGCGTTACTTGTGTTAACTTCCATGCTTTATCCGTGTTAATTGGATTTCACGAAGAATTAGCGTTACTTGTGTTTATCGCCATGCTTTATCCATGCTAATTCATAGTTCACGAAGAATTAGCGTTACTTGTGTTTATCGCCATGCTTTATCCATGCTAATTCGGAGTTCACGTTGAGTGCGCGTTTCTTGTGTTAACCGCCATGCTTAATTCGTGTTAATTGGAGTTCACGTAGAGTGAGCGTTTCTTGTATTTACCGCCACGCTTTATCCGTGTCAATTGGAGTTCACGTAGAGTGAGCGTTACTTGTGTTTACCGCCACGCTTTATCCGTGTTAATTGGAGTTCACGTAGAGTGAGCGTTTCTTGTGTTAACCGTTTTGCTTTATCCATGTTAAATGGAGTTCACGTAGAGTACGCGTTTCTTGTGTTAACCGCCACGCTTTTTCCGTGCTTATTGGAGTTCACGTAGCGTGCGCATTTCTTGTATTTATCGCCACGTTTTATCCATGCTAATTCGGAGTTCACGTAGAGTACGCGTTACTTGTGTTTACCGCCATTCTTTATCCATGCTAATTCGGAGTTCACGTAGAGTGCGCGTTCTTGTGTTAAACGTCATGCTTTATCCGTGTTTGTATTTGTGAACTTAACCAAATTTCTCAAAAATTGGATTTTCACAAAAAGTTGACATTGAATTTTCTTAAAACCTAGCAAAGTATTTATCAATGAATATGCAATTTACATGAAAAATAATAATTTGTATCCAGTATTTTTCTCACCCGTGTATTGCCTGAAAGCATTTTATATGTTTCGTCTCTGTTATGAACAAGTGTCAGCAAGGAACTACGTACAATCATAAAGGTTCATAGAGGAACCAATTTGACAAAACAGGAAATTATAAATGTTCTTAAAGGTGGAGCCCATTTAACCTGATAACTGAAGCTAGTCATATATGTTCTCTTTTGCTTGTTTACGTGAATATAGGCGTCTTCTCAGCGTATATACACCAACACCAACGAAAGTGAGCCAATATCGCTCTATATCATTTCAGATCAAATTATAATGCACAGTTCAATAACATTAATTTAGACAGTTATTACCCTCTTTGTAAACAGAATAAGAATAAAGTAAAGAAAATGTGTGTGCACTTCCAACATATGCTCAATACGTGCGCGAAAGAGTTGACATTTTCATATTTACCCCCATCTTCGCAAGCCAAGCTACACTACGGATATGATAAACAAACTGAAAGGAAGTGATTCGTATACGTTGGCTGGCGAAGATGATTAACCCCAAAACAATATCTCTCTCTCTCTCTCTCTCTCTCTCTCTCTCTCTCTCTCATTACATCTTATATAATTCATTTTAATGATATATTTTAAGAAAATATGTCAACACCAGACGTTTTTCGAGTTTAACCTTAAAACCAACGATGGGTACCAGGTGTTGTTGCATCTAGTTTATTGTAAAGAGTTTTATGGTGCTCTCTCTCTCTCTCTCTCTCTTATGATTTATTTTATAACGGTTTTATTTTACTACAATGCATTTACCATAGTTTGTTCTCCCGTTCATGTTATCGTTACACATCAGAATATCTTGGATATTCCCCGCTAGTGAGGGTTTACTTATTAACCTCGTTAATCTGTTTATAGATATATCCATAGAAATACCATTTGACCATTCCTTGATTATAAGTGATGAAGTTTCATTGTACGTGACATTCCTGTGGTGTTTAATGATGCGCGTGGGAGTGGCGTGTGTGAGCTTCCAGAGATACATAGCACGCTGCTGATATTTATAGTGATGCATACTTCAAATATCAAGTTCTTCATTGACCCAAGTCTTACGACTCGTAAGTATAAATAAATAACAAGTTATGTAACAATGGTGAGATAAATATACAGTACACAATATACAGATACAGTATGTTCCAGGTTGAACAAGTACAATTTTTATAAAATAAATGTTTAGGCTAAACGCAGGTTTATTTCCCATTTTATGTTGCTCTGGATGTATGACAATGCGCCTATCTACTTTTGATTGATTTTGATTTAATAAATCGCGTCTTTGGACACAAAACGGGATGAATGTTGGTGCATAGTTCACAGATTAACAAATCTCTACCAAACTTAATCCATCATTTACTCTTAAAGATATTAAAGTATATACCATTTCCTTCTCGTCGACTATCCATCAAATTACAAGACCAAATGTTCACAAGTCACCTTGATTGATCATTATTTCTAATCATATCGTCATAAAAATTTCTTAGAATACAATTTCAAACTGTTTCTGTATTGAGAAACTTTAACCAGCACTTAAAAATTCTATATTTCCTCACTATTGATAATGGGTGCTGCCAAAGTTCTTAATATATCTTATTTACGAGCTACCAGCAATCGTTTAGAGAAATGTAAATAGTGACATTTTAAAGTTCTACCTTAAACTAATGTAATTTCATACGTTCATATAGCAAACAATGGCGAATTAGACTAGTATATATTAATAAGACCAAGTTATTTGAATTCATTAACAACTTCTAATAAACAGCAATTATATCCTCATCCTTCATCCTCACGTATTCACCCATCATCAATCTTAGTCCTATTGTAAGGTCCCATTTATTGGTATACACAATGATTGAAACAAATGAAATTTGACTAATGTGACGTCGAAAGAACAGTATATAACAGGATATTATTAGGTTATCACACTTAAACATGTAATATCCAGTAACCACACGTAAAACAATACAGATGTTTAAAGAATTCACGATTGCTTGCATTCCGAAAATTTACAAACAGTTTTCTATTATTGATTCCGAATCCCTATACCCACCAATGCTTCCCATTAAGTTCGGTTTAGGTTTGTTAGAGGAATAGAAACTGTGAAACGTGAAACATATTTTCTTTAATACATATAAAGTGTTGATTTATGACCCCGAAATACGTATGTATGTATTTTTCATCCCAAGTTCACACACGCCTTTCGCAAACGAACATGCAGTATTGTAGTGTTGTTATCCCAAAGCCACGCACGTCTTTCGCAAACGTGGCTCTTCGTGGACAAATGTTACTACGTAAGAAAGCATTAGAATTTTTTTTTGGCATATGTCAAATTTCCTCATTTTTTTTACCTTTTTGAAGCACTCACTGGAGTCAGAATCCTATACTTTAAACAAACCTACACCCCAATACCAAGCGTGCTTCCCATTAAGTTTAGTTGGTTTAAACAGTATTTTATTACACAATAAGTAATTATAACATACATTTCATACATACAAACAAACAAATGCTGGATCTGGCGACAAGATATAAAATCTTTTAGTTTAGTTGAAAATGATCTGGTTGTTTCGGAGAAGTTGAAAATTAGCATAATTGCTACAATATATCAGTGTTGATCTGTGTTAACAAAATGCGTAAATAATGTTCAACCCACTGTCGTAATTGAACAAACTTGCCCAAAAATACCACATGTGCAAGCATTAAGATTTTAAAACTTCGTTACCCCTTTGATCCCCTATTGGAGTCAAGGTTTTTCTTCCTCTGGTCATCTAATGGTGTCCCCAGGGAACATGACCCATGCATATGGATAGTCTCAATCACGTTTTAATAGAAAATTTGTTAGAAATGTTTCAGTAGTTTTAGGGATTTCGAAAATGTTGAAATGATAGCAAAATCGTTTCGATATGAAAGTTCTCATGATTGACCAAACACGCATAGCTTTATCCAACGGTCACGCCTGTACAGCCTCGCTTCTTCGTGCACCAGGGCTACTACATATGAAAGCATTTATTTCCAGTGTTAATAGTTTACTATGAAAAGATTTTTGAAATGATGACAAATGTTCCCCTTTAGAACCTCCAGTGGTGACCTATTGGGTAGATCCAGGTCATTGAACAAATCGGAATCCCCATCACTCAAAAGTAAGTTTCCGATTCAGTTTAGTTCAAAATAGTCTAGTTGTTTTTAAATAAATCGAAAATTTGAAAAGCAGAGTGTAAGTGTTCAACTTTTGACCCCAAAATACGTAATTTACTATTGACCCCTGGTCACGTCTTGCACAAACTTGGTGCTTTATGCTCCAACTCTTGTCATTATAGTTTATTGAAAGATTTGTTTTTCAATTTGGTCAAATTTACTCCATTTTGGTTCAATTGGCGCCGATCGGGGACGAATTCGCGATCGTCGTTTGAATAAATTCGTATTCATCCCAAAAGATGCTTCCAACCAAAGTTGTTGAAATTTGTCTAGTGTTTGGGGAAGTCGAAAGTGTATAAGTTTATCACATGACAAATTACGGACTGTATGAACGACGAACGGCGTTTATTTGAGATATCTCGGACTATGTAAACCCCAAAAGTATAATTAAAATTAACAACTTACATAAGGCCTACAGGTTCGTCTCCTACCTAGACATGCTCAGTGGGGAGCGAAAGGAATACCTGAGTTTACGTCTTAGGTGTGACGCAGCCGAGAATCGAACCCTTGACCTTCCACACACGAATCGAACGTTCAAACCACAGAGCTTCCGCGTCGATACAGGATTTACGACAAGTAAATTGACTATTATACCAAAATGATAAGTGAACCTGGAGACAAGACAAGCGAACACACAGAATAAAAACTTAATAACGAATCTAGATAGGTAGTTGTTACACACAACAGAACTATAATCGATAAAATTAAATGTATATTCTGTAAAAGATGCGAACGTATATTTGGCAGCGGCAGTAAAGAAAACGACTTTTCCCACGACATGACGTAAAACACGTGCTACAATATGATGTTTAACTAAGCATCGTGGATATTTTATTGACAAGTTATAAAGTCAGACCACGTCTTTCCATACTCTACTAGGAAATCGTGTTTTTGGCCTCCAGCCTTAACATGCATCCATAAGGACCCATTCCAAAATAGCGTCTTGTCTGATGCATTGTTTAATGGCTTGATCAACAATAAAGCATTTCGATATATGCCCAGGTAGACTATGACATGGCCGTAATGTCAACTTTAAAAAGGCTAACCATCACACCACGTTAAATAGACTGTCTACTAATTACCAGACACCACATTATATAGACTAACTACCAATTACCAGACACCACATTATAAAGACTAACCACCAATTGACAGACACCATATTATATAGACTAACCACCAATTGACAGACACCATATTATATAGACTAA
>JAUMGZ010160681.1:0-16324 GCA_032359645.1 Pododesmus macrochisma
AGGCATATCAAAGGAGAAAACACCAGTCTATCAGTATTTAAAGGGAAATAACTTGTGTCACAATCACTCTCTTTATATGACTGATGATGGAAATCCGAGAATTGCCTTAATATATAAATTTAATGAGATATTCAGGTAGCAATTTTGGTTTGAATCCATCAAAGACAAAACTCAGAATACAAAATATCAACATTTCTTGAAATGATTGACGATGACCTTAACCCTGCGTGACCTCTGCTTCTTACTAAAATTAAAGCTGTGAGAAATACCTAACTAGAAACAATATGTATTACGTATTTGTGTGTATACTAAGTCTTTAGAAGAGCCATACCATCTTTGTGGTGCTATGTAATTATGTAACATCAAACCTAGTCTTACATATTTATGAGTAAACTGTGCATATTTACCTTTTTTTATATCAATTGGGGAACAAGCAAACCTTACCATCTTGCATTTAAAGCCAGAATCATGTGACAAGAAAATTGATCAAATGCGAGGAGACAAACACTGGTTAAAACTCAGGAACTATGTCTGACAACTAGTTTTACATGGCAAGGGGAGGTAGCCCTTACCACAGAGCAGTGATCTGTTGAAAACCATTAGCTTTATTAGAACAATTAGGAACCTAGTAGCAATGCCTTTTGGGCAGAGCCCATCATTGGAGCATGTGTAAAACTCCTTAGCCTAAGATGCTTCCTGCCAGGTTTGGTTGAAATTAGTCCAATGGAAAAGAAGTTGAAAAATGTGAAAAGTAAACAACTGTTCAAAGACGGACTTGATTTCAGCTTAACCTTGGAACATTTGTCCCAATTGACTTTTCAAATTTTAATTTTCTAATTAATTAATCAGCTTTGACTGATGACCATGGCATTTGACCTTCAGCGACGCTTAGGTACCTAGCATCTTTGCATGATGATATATATCTGCCATCATTTTTGTGATATAAAACCCAGCCAGCTTGCATAAATATATGTTTTCATCAAATTTGAACAAAGTGCTGTAACCTTGACCTTTGTATTTCAGTCTCTGCAACCCACAAGTAGTTAGCTCCCTTGATAATCAGTTTGAGGAAAACAATTGTTGTTAGTTTGGTAACTTTCCACTTTATGTCAGTGAAATTACAGATGTTTTAGAAATTTTTTAATTTGTATACGGATCTGGATAGATGGAAATACCTTCCATCAATTTTTGTGATAATAGAAGAAGGGACAATTCTTTAAATTAAAATATCAGTGTATATTGAAAACAACAGATACGAATAACAGTATGAACCACAGGTTACTCAGATTTGTACAAGTCTGCCATCTTGTGTCACAGTTAATGGGTAGGGGGAGATAACTCCCTTGGGTGTAAGACAAAACTGACACTAGACAGCAGCTGGCTTATACTTGAGCTATGACGCAGGTTTTTGTGTAACATAATATCAGTCTTTGATTGATTTCTGCAGGAAACACAAAGCTGTGTGCCCACATTACTTGTGACGGTCCCAAGAGAAATATGAAATAGCTGGTAGAAATTATACTATCCTGCAAGGCGACTATCTCAAGGGATCCGAGCTTGTATTTTATGATACATTAATTATGTTGCAGCTTTTAGTTCATTTCTAGGATTAGGCCTATACACATAGGTCAGGACACATAAAGCTGTGTGTTCAAGCACACTAAATCTCTCAATACATATGTCACAAGTTACTTTTACATTGTCTTCACATGTCAATTTGATTTTTCAAAAGTTTTCTTAATTGCCTTCTAAGAAATACATGAGTATTTTGTGCTTTAGATTCATCGATCATTTCTTAGCAATTTAAGTAACAGGTGGTTGTCATTAAATCAGACGCCATCTTGGGGGACTTAAAACTTTATATAACCATAAGATCAAAGGCTGATAATCTCTGAGAATGTTGTGGTACTGTGTATTAATGAATCTTACAGGAAGTATATAAGATCAATGTTAGTTTATCTATAACTAAATTTGAAATTAACAAACGAATTGTGTAAACTTTAATAACAATACACTACATAAACATGTATAATAGATCAATATGGCAGTTAGATTTATGAAGAATCCATTTATAACATCAAAATCATAATAACATATCAATTTTTTACTTTTGGGGACATTTTAATGTCAAAAATGAGTTTTCTTAATGACAGTCAAGATATTTACACCTATAGACTTAATGCTGATGATTCACTCAAAGCAGTTGTGCTTTAAACAAGAGTATGTTTGTTAAGCAACTGTCCACTGATATGCAGAACAAGAGGTTCATCACCATGACAACCGTTCAGAGATAGGCAGAACAAGAGGTGCATCACCATGACAACCATCCAAAGATAAGCACAACAAGAGGTTCATCACCATGACAACCGTACAGAGATATGCAGAACAAGAGGTTCATCACCATGACAACCATCCAGAGATAGGCAAAACCAAAGGTTCATTACCATGACAACTGCCCAGAGATAGACAGAACTAAAGGGTCATCACTATGACAACTGTCCACATAAAGGTAGAACCAGAGGTTCATCACCATGGCAACTGTCCAAAGATAGGCTGAACCAATGGTTAATCACCATGACAACTATGACTCAGATAGGTAGAACCAAATGTTAATCACCATGACAACTGTCAACTGTTACTCAGATAGGTAGAACCAGAGGTTAATCACCATGACAACTGTGACTCAGATAGGTAGAACCAGAGGTTAATCACCATGACAACTGTCAACTGTGACTCAGATAGGTAGAACCAAATGTTAATCACCATGACAACTGTCAACTGTGACTGATACACAGATTCCAGAGGTTTCTTATCATGACAACTGTCCACAGTAAGGAAAAACCAAAGTTCCCTACTCATGATAACTAATACAAGGTCCATTTTACACCTACAGTATAAGTGCAGGTCCTGATAAAATTCACTTGTTCTTTTTTCTTGCCTTAAGCTTTACCTGTCTTAATACTGTAGGCATAAATACACCTTGTTAAATTAAGGTCTTATACTCTAGACATAAATACACCTCGTTAGTTTTAGATGTATATATATCGAAAGTTTAGGTCACTCAATTCTATTAGGAATAATTGAACTTAAACTTGTAGAAATATATCAAATATATTTAGTGTGCAAATTTCCAACAAAATCAGTCAAGGGGTTATGAAGGCATTATGAAATCAATGATGGCTTCCTGATAAACATAGAGATATTGTGATTCCTATATCCCATAAACTATAAGGCCTAGCTGGCCTTTAACACAAGGATACAGTATACTGATAGGATGAACACATGCTGATTTTTAAATACATCATTTTCTCAACTGTTATATCTTTTGTCCCACATTCAATAGGGAGTGTTTTTTTAGATTGCAAAAAAATGTCAGATAAACATTATGTAAAGCTTGCTACTATAAGTGTTAAAACGTTTATTAATACAGATGTATTTGAGTAAATGTCTACACTACCTAAACATTACAGTCTAAATGCAGATATAAACCTTCATTATTGATCTTGGTAAGCTACATGCTTGGCATTGCTTGCACACAGGTAGACACAGTGAACCTTGGGACATGGCTGTGACCTATCTCTCTCCAGCGAGTCCATTAGCCATCCTGTCACATGAGCTCCCTGCTGTCACCCATTTCCACACATAGAAATTGTGTGTGTCCCCAGGTAATTAAAATCCTTCTTTGTCCACTGACAATATCACTATTACTGGAGGTTTCGCACTATGGCGACATTTACTATAGATTTTGCTTTTGAGCTGTGCCAATTTCAAATTTTTGAAATGTTGCATGTAAGAATTCGTTAATCAAAGAAATAAAAAAGAAGGTGACACCAATATTTCACTTCCTGCGATTTTCAATTAAATTATGTTGAGGCTGAGTTTGACGTCATGCAGTTAAGTGCATGTTACATAAAACAGTTTTCTCTAGGAATCAGATATGTATTTTTAATAAAAACACAGATTGTGTGAAGCATGCTATCCTCAATGACCAAACATTCTCCATAACAATGTAATCACTATATATATATATATATATAGGATATAGCATAGTCATGCGATTTCAAATATTCAGTTCAAACATTTTAGGAACTTTAATCAAATTCCTGAGATCAGCTAGAAGAATGGAGTTATCCATAAATAGTGCCCCACTCAATGAGTTGTTTAAAATGGCATATCAATCCGAATGATCCTATTAGAAAAATAAAATAATGAACATTTCAGCTTCTCATGATGATCATGACCCTTCATGACAATTAAAGCTTCAAAACGAAACTATATTGTATGGAAAACAAAAAAAGTTGACTTATAAAAAGATTGAGAGTTACAGTCACTTAACATGAATTGACAACATTTCAGATTTGCAAATTGAATTTGTCAGTGAATTTATGTTAACTACTTTGCATTTATTCATAATTGTTGTAAAATTCCATCTTAAGTCAATTTTGATAATATTATGTTTATTCTAGTGTCAAGAAAGGTACATGTACGCTATGGTTCAAAAGGTAAACATGTACACACAGTGTGCATAATACAAAAATATCAATGATGGTGCAAATCACTGTCTAAAACACAATAATTCAGGGGAGGTAACTGCGGAATACTAGAATATAATATTTCAGGGGAGACAACTCACAACCCAAGCACAAATTTTAAAATACAGCAAGTGTACAAGAACACCGTGTTAACACACATTCACATGCTACAAAGTGATCAATCAGATTATGTTGGTCACCTGGCCAGCCACATCAATAAATAAAATATTCAATAAAAAGAAAAGTATGAAAAAGTATTAGAAAGCTGCCAAGCACTCATCTAGCCAGTACACAGTCTGGCGACTATGATTATGTGCTACCCACTGTTCCAATAATGATGAGCCTAGCAGGCGGTTTAATTTCAACCAAGTAATAATTCTCCAGAAAACTTTGTATCCAGCTGTGAGTTTCCATAGTAGGGATTGTAACTCAGCGGGGACACTGCCTTACATTCAGCTCCCAAGCTTAATCCATCAGTATAATGCATTGTAATTTGAAAACTTCCATCACCACTGAAGGTAGGTCTCAGTGGGACTAGCAGTCTTCTGCCATGATGAGAGAGCAGTCCCCAGGGCTTCCCTATTATTCTGAATGTGTCTTCCATTGCGAAATTAATCTTGCTGGGAAAGTGTTGGGGGAATTCAAACACAGGTTTTTGTAGAAAGTTTTGTCATTTCCCCTGTGTCACTGTAAAGTGATGCTTGACAGTCGTTGCATAGAAGATGTATAATTGTGTATAGGTACATGTATACAGAACAAAGACGATGAGACAGGAACTACGGCATCTCAATCATTATACAACATCTCAATTGTAATCCCTTATTATGTAAGCTGTCATGTACTGTAAATCACAATGCCTCATACACCAATATACAGTCATGAATAAGTCATCAATGTCTTATGTTAAAATTAACTGTACAAATATACCTGTACAAAAACAACATGTAGTTAAGTAATAAAAATAGGAAATAAATGTTCAATAAACACACACTTAATTCTAATAATGTTTTACCTACGAAGTATACAAAATATTACCTTCATCCTTATAAACTATGACTCAACCAAGACTCAGTAAGACACAAATTACCTTCATCCTTATAAACAGACTCAGTCAGACACATATTACCTTCATCATTATAAACAGACTCAGTAAGACACATATTACCTTCATCCTTATAAACAGACTCAGTAAGACACATATTACCTTCATCCTTATAAACAGACTCAGTAAGACACATATTACCTTCATTATTATGCCAAACTCAGTAAGACACATATTACCTTCATTCTTATAAACAGACTCAGCAAGACACATATTACCTTCTTCCTTATAAACAGACTCAGCAAGACACATATTACCTTCATCCTTATAAACAGACTCAGTAAGACACATATTACTTTCATCCTTATAAACAGACTCAGCAAGACACATATTACCTTTATCCTTATAAACAGACTCAGTAAGACACATATTACCTTCATCCTTATAAACAGACTCAGTAAGACACATATAACCTTCATCATTATAAACAGACTCAGTAAGACACATATAACCTTCATCCTTATAAACAGACTCAGTAAGACACATATTACCTTCATCCTTATAGACAGACTCAGTAAGACACATATTACCTTCATTCTTATAAACAGACTCAGTAAGACATTTATTACCTTCATCCTTATAAACTGACTCAGTAAGACACATATTACCTTCTTCCTTATAAACAGACTCAGTAAGACACATAATACCTTCATCCTTTCTGTGCTTTACTAAGAGTAAACAAGACTCAATATTTCTACCACTGATGTTATCTGTTTACAAGATACGAAGTGAAGAGCTTGATTCCAAGAAGTATCAGAGTTGTAATGTGTGTTAGAAGTTGTTTTTGAGTACCTGACATATTAGCACTATTGTGTAATGACAAAGATATACAGTAAACTGATGGAGTATTCAATCTTTTGTATGTTTAATATTACTAGTAAGAAATCCTAGTTGATGTAAGATGAGCCAGTCTATATGTTATTTATACAAAGTTACCACATATAAGTCACAACAGCCATTGTGTTATTGGATGCCTGTAACACAATGAAGTGTGATCTTTGATTGACAGTGTGAATGCATTCCTCAGGTACATGTATCAGTCAGCTGTTCGACATCTAATCAACTATAACTACATAGTAAACAAATCGATCTTTTGTTTGTAAAATGTTATATTGTTACATCATATATATAGTGGCATATATTTATATGTGTAATTACATCCTATTACCTATTGTGTAGCATTGTGACATATGTCATAAATTATTACTTGTGGGATTATGTAATATAATCAATAATTATATAGAAATCAGTTTGAAATAATAGAGGCATTGCACGTGACGTCACCGGTCCCAATCTTGGAGGGCAATCTTAATTCTTTAATCATGTTATATAGTGGAAAAACAGGGTGTAGAAACTATGTGATAATTTCGTTATCCATTAACAGAATTTCATGAAATTAATATATCTGGAAAGAATAAAAATCATGCTTTGCAATGATGTTAAAGAAAAAGTAGTTTATTTGCATTTGAATCCGTAACGACTGTGTGAACGTGGCCAAATTAAGTAAGATTATATAGTCAACACTGGTCAGTTGCCCTTCACACAGGTAAATTTTGGCCAGTAGCCCTTTAAATCGCCAGTTTTGGGTGAACCTGCAAAGCCTCTATTGTTAGTAGGAAAATAATTAAAGAATTTTATATTATACCACAAGATTTAACTCTAAATATGGACTTAGTAGGGATTTTTTTTTAAATTAATTTTCAATTTTTTTTTAAATCTGTCATTGTGTTTCTATATGACATTGAATTCCATAGGTTTACGATGTTTAAGTACATAAAACAAGCGAATGTCTAGTGACCAACTACAGGGTTGTACCACGTACATTATGTAGCATTATGTAAGAAAACTGACATTTAATATTAATCATACATCTAATAACTGCACAACAGATCTGCAGGCAATTCAAGAAATAGAAGTAAACAATCTTAAAGAAAATCTTAAGATTATCTGCAACTCACTGCCACACTCAGACGTACACGCAATGTGATTCAATCACAATTTAAAAAAAAAAATCAAATTTTCAATCCTTCACTATTTAAAGAACATTTAGTCTTTACATACCCAGTGAGTTTCTTCTTGGTGAATGAAATATTACAAACATTTTTATTTGACAAACATTTTTTATCAAGAGTAAATTGTAACCAACAAGGTGAGGTCCCTGCTGAGATTTAGCCCACCTCTGTCTATTGTTGACTGCTCCAGCGCCTAGCAACAGAGCAGTGCTGCAGTGAAGCAGAAAGCTGTAAAGCGTTGGCTGTTCTGGCCCCCTGGCACGACTTCCCGTCACTATGCAGGCAGTAATTATTAACTTGCCATGGCACAGCAGGGCTTCCCTACCAGTCTATCACAACCACAACATATAAAATGCCTTCCCTGGGGAGACTTTCAAAAACACAAGTGTTCAATACAGATAGCTTCAGTACAATGTGTGGCTATATATACACACAGATGTGTGTACACTGAATATATTTACCTGTTAAAATTAAGTCTAGTTTTAAAATTTTGTGAGTTTATCTGAGTGCCTTATCTTTCTTTATTAAACTGTAATTTCTCCATGATACAACCTGAACAACTATTGGCAATTTCTGAAATGTATTAAAATTATTGTAATTTTTATCCTTACATATCTCACAAAATTGATTGATTTGATAAAAGTAATACATAGTAATTATTTGCAGTGTTTTATCAGTACAAAAATGGCTGTCAAGTGAAGGCCATCGTTGAAGTTCTATCTTCTGTGTAAATTAAGTTTCTTTAATAAGATACACACTTCAGACTTCACACATTATTCAGTAATCACATCATATTATTATTACATGTATAAACGAACGTAGAAATAGAAATCAAGAGGAATCCTGGCGAACACTTAATTGACTGAAATATACCATAGAGATTTCTATTTCTAATTACAAGTCATTTAGCACTTTAAAGTTTGCTAAAAGGATTGAAATGAAACATAAAGATTTCTAGATTCCTATTCTTTATTTCAACAAATATGATATAGTTATTCTAGGCAAAAAATTTCCTTTAACTTATTTACCTTAATCTCTTGTTTGAATTGTCACCATTATTAATGCCTTGGTCAGGAGATCCAAGTTTTTTGAACGCCATAATCACAAAGTTATTATCTTTTTGAAATATTATTGATACGTTCTACCTTATTATTTTATATTCATGAGAAGAAGATTTTTCATAAATATTTACATATCAGAAAACTTAACGCAGTGTCCACTAGAAATAATGGTACCATATTTATTTTATTGGGTTTAGCATCCCTTTAACTCGTGTAAAGGTCATATCAAGACGGTGTCTGCTTGTGACAGTGTGCACTTATTGCGACTTTATAGTGCTGTCTCACTGAAATATCACGCCGCAAACACATTGACATGATACTTCACTCGGTAACATTATACTGATACTGACCCAACCAGTCCTTCTCCTACCCATTTATGTTGCGTGTTAAGCAGGGAGCGAGAAGAGTGCCGAATTTTAATGTCTTGGGATATGGCGGCACCAGGATTCCAACCCGTGAACGCGGATTCTCTTCACCAGTGTACCAACCGACACGAGACGAACACGCTTACCCCTGGGCCACCGCGCCAGTGTAAAAGACACAAGGTGAATTGTTTGTTGAGTTATTTAGTTTTAACACCTGTGACTTCCCCAGTGATCGTGGGATGAAAGACACAAGAGATACAATGAAACAATGAGTATCAAAGTATGTCAAGCAGAAAGATTGTTTTTAACACATTTTCTACAAAACATTGCACATACAGGTATAAGCTTAACCTTGATGCCTGTTATGGTCATAAGTGAATTAAATTTTTAAATGCATGTCTACACTTAAGACTATTGTCTCATGCAGAAAGTGGGAAGGTTTAACCACACCGCCTGGTTTCCTGCTGTGTGACCGTCCTATGTTAAACTTTCACCTCTGTTATGGTCATCAGTGACATTTTAAAACAAAGCATCATATACAAGTGTTAAATTGACAATTATTATTTCGCCTTAATATTTGAAATAAAACACTTGTACATGTAATTTGGTTTAAAAACAGATGCAAAAAGTACAGAATTTTAGTCATTATATTGAACTTAAAACATTTGTTGTTTCCCTAGCCTTTTCTGATCCTTAATTGCTAATTAAAGTGACGCCCATTTCGAGACCTTAATACATGCTTCTGAGTTAAACGTAAAAATCTTACAAATATATTTGTAGTATTCATTCTTAAATGGCGAGTTTTATCAGTATATATGAGTATGTTCCAATGTGTATTAACTGGCTTGATATAATATGCTTGGCCAAAATGGAAATCTGAGAAGACTTTTCATTACTGAGCAGCTTAACTTCTGTAAGAAAATAAATACTGGTATACAATGTATTGATCACTAGTGATTGGAATAACACATAATGAGTTTAAGCAGAGACACACTGCTTAAGACAAACATGCCATGATATTTCAGTGAGACAGCACTATAAAGTTTACCCGAGTTCCCACAATATGCGGACATCAACCTGTTGTGACCCAAATTGTGTTGAGGTGATAGAAAACCAGCCAAAATATTTTTACACAAATATACGACCTAATATATCACTCTACATTTATATAATTCACTTTTAACGTGTTTTTCCATCAACAAATTTGATAGCTAATTCTGATACATTGATAAACATGATAAAATTGTACATGGGTTAATAAGGCCAAAGAAACATCTGTCTAGGGTTACATACACATCCACACAAAAATTAGGCCAAGAAGATACAAGATTTTTTTTGTTTTGTTTTGTTTTATTTTTGAACAATTTTCTATGTGTCATTTCATCATCCGAAGTTGACCACACTTTTGTATTAATGCACTTATTTAATCATTCAAGGATCACTCTGAAGCAAGTTTTGGGATTCAAGTATTTGTAACTTGAAGATGGACACGAAATCCAACAGACGATTATTTACAAATACGATTGTTTACAAGTCTGTGTCACCAAAAGAGCTTGAGCAGCGTCCGCAAGTTATAGAAGTTTACAAAAGCCAAATCATGGTGTTAGTGTATTGAAAATATTGTATTGAAAATACCACCTTCTTACCATAATTGAGCTCCGCTGTCGCTGTCAACAACCCGGGTTTCATGTGCGACATAAAATCAGACACGTAAGCTTTAAGACAAGTCTGGAATTTCATTGGTGGGCAAGGTTGGTTCTTTTTCATCAAAGCCAATAAAAGTTTAGGCCTTGGATAAAAAGTTAGGACAGATCGAGAACCCTAAACAGATATTATATATATTTTTTTTGCCTTAGGGTAATTTCTAGAAGAAAGGCTATAACTGACCTGGAACACATTCAAAGTTGCGATGATCCATAAACTGGTCAAGGTTACCAAAGATTTTACCACAAGTGTCACAGTGGAACTCGGTCAGTTCTCTGTCCTCAGTCTTCTCCGTCAGCTCTTCTTGACCCTCCACAGCTTCCGTCAAAGGTGACCCATTGATACTGTCCAAGTTTTCGGAGGATGCCAGCACGATTGGGTCTTTGTCTGAGTGATGAAAAAACAACAACAAAGAACATGATTCCAAAGTCACGGAATTAACAACATGTATTACCAAGTGATCATTTTACTGATGCCAACAAAAAATACGGTCAAAACAATGTGTGTGTTTCACTTGAACACCGATAAAATCCATGTTTATAGGATAGCACAAAACTGGTTGTCTCAGAGTTAGAAAAATATGACCTAGGTTGGTATCATGTCAGAAGTATAAACATATGCTTGAGTTAACAAGCTTTCAGAAACTGTAAGAGTTCAGGCATGTTTACCATTGAAAATATGCACTAGAGAACAATGCGTAATCATTTAAATGAATTCTAGAAACCTGTATTTAATCATGTTTGACAAAAATCCAGCAAATATCTTAAACAATTTCTACCTGTTTCTAGCTCTTCTTTTGATGACACATTGTCAAACTCTTCATCCAAATCATCTTCTTCTTCACCCACTCCTAAAAAAGTTAAAAACAAAATACATAATATACAGTTTTAAGTTTACCAAAAACTTTAGAATTTTAATCAAACTGCCAATTGTCTCTAATAATGTCACATGATATGACAGCTAATATCAAGTAACAATGAAACAATCGACCTATCAAATGATTTGACAGTTAATACTGGGTAACAATGAAACATTCAGCCTATCAAATGATGACAGTTTATACTGGGTAACAGTAAAACATTCAGCCAATCAAATGATATGACAGTTAATACTGGGTACCAATAAAACATTCAGCCAATCAAATGATATGACAGTTAATACTGGGTACCAATAAAACATTCAGCCAATCAAATGATACGACAGTTAATACTGGGTACCAATGAAACATTCAGCCTATCAAATGATATGACAGTTAATAGTGGGTAACAATAAAACATTCAGCCAATCAAATGATATGACAGTTAATACTGGGTACCAATGAAACATTCAGTCTATCAAATGATATGACAGTTAATAGTGGGTAACAATAAAACATTCAGTCTATCAAATGACATGACAGTTGATACCGGTAACAATGAAACATTCAGCCGATCAAAACTCCATACAGGGAGACAATTGGTGCTTATATTAACCAATAAAAAGTTCACTATGTCATATTTTATGGGAGACCATTACATGTACATATGTAAAGTATTTAATATGTGATTTCAATTAATAACACAGCAGTTTTGACATCAAATATTTATATTGAATAGTTAATTATCTATCTTAATATTCTAGATATTACTTTTTAGAAACAAAAAAACACACAATTTTTTTTTTTAACTACATGTATTTAATCATAAAAGCAGCCCAAAATACAACAAAACATCTAACAAATAATTGCACCTTTATCAATGTTACCTGTTTCAAAGAAACAGCCAATTATACAAAATGTCTAACAAATATTACACCTAGATGTATCAAAATGTAAACTACATGTTTACATGTATTCAAGAAGCAATAAAACGTCTAACAGATAATTATACGTATCTAAACGAGAGAAGGACAACATGTTAAGATTGAGGATGACTTTGTGACCTGACAGGAGCAATCAATAAAATCCTGCTATTGCCAAACTGGGAAATAATTCCCTCTGTTATTTGTGTTGTAGAAACAAAGAAATTGTTAATGTTCTCTTGTATTGCACCCAAAGCTCAAATTCAAAACACTTTAAACTACCAACTGACAGCAATAATTAACGTCATAAATGGTCGTCTTTAAGTAGATAAATCCAATGTGCTTTGGAATAAAAGAAAAAAGTCTCTAAATCAAGAAATGCTTAAATCAAACTAATTTGGATGAAAATAGAATTGTTAATTAAACATTATAGTTCACATGCAATTCCAATTTCAAAATTTAAATGTGTGAAAAGAATTTTTTTTTATTCATTTCAGCACATAGGAAATTGACACTACAATGTGCTTTATGTAAAATTTTACTTCCAAAAATTCTCATTACACATACCTTATAAGCACATGCCAGAATCATTGTTTTCAATTTTATTGTAACTGATGTATAGTTATATTAGTAACATTATAAAACAGGACCTTGATTAAAAATTTCAACAAGGGAGACAATTCACCGAAGGCCTAGCTTGACTGCATTCAACAGAATTGACATAAGGATATAATTATATATCCATCATTTAAGATAGACTATTTAACAAACATTGATACAAAAGTCAACATTGCATGTTCAAATACAGAAATGGATGAATTATGCAAAAAACAATTACTGAACATTTCATAACCACTTGTTTATCTCGACATTCAACCAGTAGAACTATTTTTACACTCACAAAGTTAATCTTTCAACAGAATTTCAATGTGAAAATGTATATAAATGTATGGAACTTTGTCATACAAAACGCAAGAAAATGCTCCAAAAAGCTGTATCTTGCAGTAATCAGAAGTAGGATTTCACCCAAGGGGAAAGCTGCAGCAAACAATAATTTTTAATCTTGTGATGCAGTCAGAAACAATGATCCCCCAAAGACCTGAAAATGGTAAAGTAGACAACGGTAAATATCATTAATATCTAGGGGAAACTCTCAATCTTTCTGAGGTGATCACTGCAAATGAAGACTTCTCAAAATGGAAATTGTAATGTCTGCCAATGTAACTAGCGTCCCGCGGGTCCTATGCAGTTTTCCGAGCTGGGGGAACCGTTTGGATCTACTACTCAAATAAAAACGTTCTGCGGTCCTATTTGCCAGGGAAATTGCCAACATAAAACAAAAAAATAGAAAAAAGATATGTCATAACTACAATTTTACTTATGTTTATGTACACTTTCCGGGAGGTAATGGCACCCTGTTGTTTCGTTATATAAAATTAAACTAAAGTTTGAGACATAAAACAAAAATTAACTGCAAACCTACATAACTAGGCGTGGAACTGCGAGCATTAAAAATATTTTATTTGCTAAGGGTTTGACAAAATGAAGCTCTTTAGAACAAAAAAACAAATGCAATAAAGAAGTCTCAAAGGTTTTCACGTGCCTTCACTAGTCAATTTTCTCTGGAATGTTTCTGACATTTTATTTTAATATTCCATGATAGCTATAGAAAATGAAAAGTTGAACTTATTTATAGACACTTAATTTTTCATTCTTTATAATTAGATTAATGATTCTTATGCTATATTGATCATCATACTTTAACAATCTTATAATTGTTCTGACATATTCTTCTCAAAATATTACGGAAAGAATTCAAACTCTAAATTTAAAATTAAAAAATTTGGAAATATGCGCCAATTAATCAATCAAGTTTATCATTATCATGAAATAAAACAAAGTACCTGTGACAAATGTTTTACTCAATAAAAAATAATTTAAGTTACGCAACACAAAGAACAAAAAATATCTGATATGATGAATTCCTAGCCAGTTTTTAGCAAACACATTGATTTATATTTGTAGTAAAATCTTTATGAAAATATAACATAGTTGTGATTATTTTTACATTCATTTTCAAACAAAAGTTGAAAATGCTTCACAAGTGTCACAAACATTTTCAACTGTGCACATTTCTTTTTGATTTGCGCTTTGGATTTACCAATATTTTGATTGTGTTAATTAGTGATGAGTGCACTGAAATGCCCTGCAAACAATTTGTTTACTCAGGTCCATGGCAGACTTTCCCATAGACGTCCTGTTTACCATACGGTCTTAAAGCTTGCTGACCATTGATAATTTTGCACCTTTAAGACTGCTCCAAAATCACTGGATTAGGAAGGCAATTCTTCCGGGGATTCAAATTTGCTCAACTCCTTATATAGGGGCACAATTAGGGAGCCATGATCTGGACACTTTAAACTCCATATATAGGGGCACAATTAGGGAGCCATGATCTGGACACTTTAACTCCATATATAGGGGCACAATTAATTAGGGAGCCATGATCTGGACACTTTGACTCCATATATAGGGGCACAATTAGGGAGCCAGGATCTGGACATTTTGCAACATTTCAAAAGTCTATTTGTAACCAGAAGAAACCATTTGGTTAAAATGAAGATCGGTTTTTGGATCATTGTTCAACATTTGTGTGCTTGTTTGTTTATTGAGGTTAAGAGTCCCTTTAACTCATGTATAGGTCATATCGAGATGGTGTCTGCTTGCAATAGTGTACACTTATGGCGACTTTATAGTGCTGTCTCTCTGAAATATCACGCCGCAGACACCTATTCTACAAAAGGGAAATAACTCACATGAAAATAAGTCATAATAGTTACCGGGGGTAGCTAATTATAAGTTGCACACCTTTTAAGTGTTGTGAACACCTCAGAGGAGTCTCTTGGAACTCAGATCAAAACTGTGATAGAAGATGTCTGGACAAGATTCTAATAATTTTGTTAAAGGGGCATAACTCCTACAAATTCACAGGATCAACCATTTTTCCAAGAACAAAGTGCCAAACACTCAGAAACGAGTGGGGAAAATGCAAAATCATGTGTAGGGGAACGACTTCACCAGACAACAGTTACTACTAACTACACACAAAGTTTTAAAAAAAAATCATTGAAAAATAACAGAATGTATACCTCAGGACAGAATCTTGTCTACAGATCGATGGATGGACGGTAACAGAACTACACATGAAGTTTAAAACAATTTGCTAATAAATAACTGTAGATTTACCAGAACAGTATTGTCTATTATGTTCAAGTACAAGTTTTTTCCACAATCCCAAAAAGGGGCATAACTCTCTTACAAAGTGTCAAAATACAAAATCACTTTGGGGCACAATTATAGAAGGAAAAAATTAATGGAAATGAATAACAGAATGCATACCCGGAGAAAACTTTTGTCTACAAACAAGCAAGCTCATTCTTGAAAAACTAAACCAGTTACCCCACCCTAACTTTGTTGTGGTGTTAAAAAATTATATTATGCAGGAGGCAACCTTTGGGTAAATCTATTTCTCCCAGCACATTTCCAAGAAAAGTGGATATGTTGTAATTCTCTCTGCAGTCTGTATGTCTGTCTGTCTTACATATACCCTATAACTCCTCCTACACCGTTTGAAATGGGAACTTCAAACTTTTGGACTTATATATATATATAGGGAAGTCAGGCCACAAATTGGCGACTAAATAGTTGCCATGGCGACCTAATGTCTACATTGGCGACCTATGTTCACTTGTAAGTCGTCTGATTTGAG
>JAUMGZ010160692.1:0-16321 GCA_032359645.1 Pododesmus macrochisma
GAAATATAATGACAATACACCGGGAAGCGACATTCAATATTAATCAAGGAGAACACAAAATAAGTGGAAACGAACTGTAGAGTGATCATAGTTTTGTTATTTTTATCAGGCTAAAACGTCTTTTTAACACATTTCTATAAGTCATACCGAGGCGGTGGCAGCTTGAAGCAGTGCGTCAAATTAACATGACGACATAAACCAGTGCGGTGGGCCAGTGGTTAGGGCGTTCGCTTCGTGCTGGTAGGCTTGTTAGAATCCCAGGTCGTGAGTTCGAATCCCGTTCGCGTCAAAACCTAAGATTATGCAATCTTCTCGCTCCCTGATAAACACTCAGCATTATACTGGGAAGGAGGACTGGTTGGCTCGGTGTCAGGATAATGTGACCGAGTGAAAGTATCATGTCAATTTGTCTGCGGCATGATATTTCATTGAGTCAGCACTGTAAAGTCGCCATAAGTGCGCGCTTGCACAAGCATATACCGTCTCGATATGACCTATACATGACTTTCAGGGACGCTAAACCCAAATAAATAAACAAACAAACATTTACACGAAAAAAAGTACAAATTATATGTGATGAAAATAAAGTCCTTGATAAAAGATAGACATTTGTGGTACAACATGTTGATTTGTGTCAGTCATAATTTTTTCAAATGTTTTCAAAGGTAAAGCAACAAAGTTTAAAGAAAAAAATTTAAAACTATAATATTGTCAAATACTTGCATTAGTATGATCGACAAAGGGTATGAATCACGGTGTATAAATTTCTCCAGTTTTCTGATTCTATATATAAAAGTGTGCATATAATATCACACACACACTTTCACAAACACTTGCATACAAGTATCCATATAAATAATCGTTCACCCCCCCCCTAAAAAAAACCCCAACAACGTTATAGCAGATACACCTCATAGACTATTCAACAGCATGACTAAAAACTGTACTTGTTTTCTTCATAAGGGATTTTGACCTTTGCTTAAAACAAACATTAACGTGAATATGGATGCACTAAACGTGAAACACTAATCATACAGAAACACGTATATAGTATGTACATGACAAAGGTGTATATTATTTTCTTGCTACATGTACATAGAACACTTCTGTTAAATATTTTTTTAGTAAATTGAGTTTTTCTTTCTTGATAATAATAAATGTATGAATATTGTTGTCCAAATGTTGTAGTGCAATAACAGTCATTATCAATCTAGGTGACCTAGTTACATAATGTATATTACATGGGATGTTGTGATCAGGCTCAACGTTGCGGTATTTCCAATTTTATGCTGTTGCGATCGCGCGATGAATGGAGATTTTCAAGAACAACAAGTATGTTTGAACGCTTATTTCATAAACAGTTTTATTCTTATCAACATTAGAAAATGCGTTAATGTATATAAATACACAGACCGTTCTAGAAAGTACGGCAAAATAGTGAAAAGTGAATTGTTTTTTAATTATTAAATTCTAAATTCTTAAAAAACTCAACGTCAAAAGCACAACGTTATTTTGGTCATTCTTTTGAACTTAAAGGAAGAACGATTTGATAAAATTCAAGTAAAACGTCATATTTTAAAGTTTTTTGTAGTCTTCTTAATAATATAAGACTTTATGGAAATGTCATTTTATATCAAGCGTCCTTTAGTATCCCGGTTTTCTTTTTTATCCTTTTTATTTTTACTGTATCTTATTCGAAAATCCTCTTCAGGTGACAAATTCAACAAACGCCTGTATAGAGTCAGCGTGTAGTCAAAATCATTGAGTGCAAAATATGTAAGAACACCATATTAAGTTGGGATATTTGCACCGGTTTGTAAAAATATAGTTTAAAAGCAATGAGTGTTCGGAAAATTAGTCTGCAAATGTAAAATGAAAGAAAGATTTATGCAAAATTCGAAAATATAAAGGTCTCTTAATCTTACGCACACCCAATGTTTTAGTGAAAACACTGGTATCTGTTTCTTCTCCAACATTTCCTTGTCGCTTCTAGTTTGTGATGTTTCTTTTCTTTTTATAATAATTGTATTTTTTTTCTGTGTGGTTTCCCATTTCCTTTTATTTATCCACATCTATGGGGTTATGTCTTTTGAATATCATTTTGGTTTTTCGTATTTACTACTAAAAACGGTAAGTCTGTGTTATTCGCAAGTTCAATAAGTTTGTAAAAGACAAAAATAAACAAACAAGCACACAAAATATAAAATTATGTTTCTCTGCATAGCTCGTCTGATTATTAATTTACGTAATTGCCCTGTCTATAGTTTTTAAGGGTTGACATTGTGTTGAATTAAAAAAAATAAGGAGCGATTGTAACGTTAAAAAATTGACCATACCGTTGAAATTTAACAAGAAAATTTAACTTCATGTAGGAGGAGAATGTTTTTATGAACCAGATCTATGTACTCTTTTAATCACTACGATTTGTTTTACATTGAATCATTTTTTAAATGGTTAAATTGTACCTATTACTATTAAGTCACATGTCGTAAATTTTGTAATATACCTAAATAATAATGCTTGGTCCTGTTTTATGCAGATAACTCACATTTATCATTTTAATAACAGTAATGTTGATAGGTTTTAAGTGTTATATAAGTCAGAGTTGGCTGGATGTTGATATAGTTTTAAATTGCATTTGTATCGAGTTAATTTTATGTATATATCAATGTATGACACTATAATAAAATATTTGATTGATTGATTGATTGATTGATTTGTATCCAACTTAAGTACGTTGATTGAAAGGTTTTTATAGACTAAGCTATACAACAAGGGCAGACAATAAAATATTAACTACAGAACTATGATACTCTGCGCACAATTTGTCTGACCTAATTAAGGAAAATGTTACATTGTTTAAATTAATGGAAAAATCCTTTGACGTCACGTGTTAAGCCAGATGAAGATAGAGATTTGTTTATCCCCAAGGGAAGATATGTGTATTAACGATACGACATTTATGAGAATGTGATTAGTACATTAGTAACAGAAAATTGTAATGCTTATCAAACGCTATTCGATGCACACGTAATGGCGCGACAGTTGATTAAAATTGTAAATAAATAATCAGAATTTGAAATATGGAATGATAGAAAAATTAGCTTTTACTTCAATACACTAATTAAACACTCGTTGAAAGTACTTCAGTACTTATATGGCTGGGATGGGTAATGACGCAGTAATTTTAAAACAAAAATAAAACAGCCTTAAATAAGAATTTATCTGTTGCGAGTAGTCTCAAAATTGTAATAGACAAAAAAAGCGATGATGTAAGGAATTTGTATTGTATTAATCATATTGTGTTTTTTTCTTAATGAATAAATACAAACATAAACTGCAATGTAAAAATATATTTTGGCATCCTAATTAAATGTGGAGTTTTATTATCTGCAACGGTACTATGCTTTACTTTATAATACATGTATGATTTAGAATATTAATAACAGAGAAATCATTCTGGGATAAATGATGTTTGCACAAGTTTAAACCTTGCTAACTTCTTTGAAATCTCGGCAATAAATGAATGCGTAATCTTGTTTCAAAACAAGGATCAACAGAACAAAAAATATTGATAAACAAACAATAGCTTCTTCAAGAAATCACCACCAAAATGTACTAGCTACATGTAAATGAAACGGGCATTCATAATAATTCCACTCATACTGTTTTTTGTTTGGACATTACAATTTATGAGCAGATTAATACATTTAGAGAAAAATATCGCGTCAAAATTAGGTACAATAGACACAATCAACAGCTGACTACGTATACGGTGTAAATGTATGTAGCTGTCAACTGACCATTTGAAATAACATTCCTACTACATGTAATAACAACAGCATTTTTGCATTAAAGATAACCAGAAGGTCAAAGGTTTCATTCTTGCTTTCTAAAAATAATTAAACAACTTTTAAATAAATTGTCATCTTACATGCTTTAAAATGAATCCAGAGCGCAAAGCAGGCAAATACACCTGTCTAGTACGGGTCGATATGTCAATAACCATGAACAACTTATATAGTTTTTTATTCAACACATTTCTTTAAGGTTTAATTTTATGATCTTGCATATTTGTGAACTTTCACATATCTGTAGATTCTATGTCTGTCATTCGGCAAGTACTAGAAATGACGTATACTTGAATTTCTGCTTATTAATTAAAAGTACAGGTGTGCGTGCACTAAACAAAAATCTGACTAAGTAACCGCAAATGACAGGTCGATGTTTAACATGATCGCTTTAATACACTCGGTGATATATACTTGTGTCTGATACAGATTCTATGATTTAAATCTTCCGAACCATAAACATTGCGAAATGTTTAGCAGACAGAAAGCAAACTCAATAACCTACACATGTGTTACAACTGTATATCAATTTACAACTACAAGCCCCGCCTATCGGGGGGTCAACTTGATAAGGTGACGTGATCATTGGCCAATCAAAAAGCGTGAAAGAATCTATCTATTTTGTCAGATGGGAATTCCCAGAGTGGGCTATGCAAATTATTTCGGGCTGATGGGGCCCTAGGGATAAACGTTTGAATCGTCTATCACATGTCAAGCTATACAGCGTTAATATTCATTAATGCAGTAATGAAAAAAGTGTCATTAACGTCCTAAAAGCAGATCGAAATATATTTTAAGCATATGAATCAATGTTTTGATTAAATGTAACTTTAACACTTCGCATAAACGACATTTCAGTGACATATAGTTATCCTTATGGAGCCTCTACTAACACAGATCTTCATGGGTCATAAACTTTTTCATTGAAATGTTATTATTTTCGATTCTAAGAACTTGTAAACCATGTGACCAGGGCTTATTTAAACGTAGCACATGTACAATGTTTTCATTAATCTCATATTCGAAATGCAGACAGGTAGTTATAGAAAATTTTAGTTCAAACAGTCTGCAACTATCATATATACGCAGTATCTTAAATCAAAATATTATGGATATTCGTTTATGAACGTATAACATACAGTTTATAAAAATACAGTATTTTGTGCTAACTGCGTACACTGTAAAGCACCATTTATGTAAAAAGCAATCTTAGTTTTAATAGTAAAATATTTGAGGTGAATTTCTGTAACTTACATTACTTTCTTTTTGTTGTAGGTTTTCCTTTTATCGAGCAATACCTCGTGTTGAGTAAACCCACAGAAGAGCAGACGACAAAAATGGAAAGCAATGTTAGCAGTTACGATCAGTTGGTAAGTCAAGATTTACGTTTTACTTTCAGTTTAAATATACAAAGTATCTGTTAACAAAGTCAAGTTGTCCTTTATTGCTACATGACATGCAAATGAAGAAATGCACATTTATGAGTAAAAAATATAAAATTTACATTTTGTTTTTAATGTCTTTGCAGGTACCTCAACTTTCTTCACTGCTGGAAAATGACCTTTCATTTGCAAACTGTAACCCAGTGGAAAATGTGTCGTTTCAAAATCTAGAAAAAAGTGTTTTTACAAATACTGATTTACCACCAATTGGATCTAATACCAATCAAATACCAATCCCAGTCATGGACCAGCAGATAGACGGATCAGAGAGTCCGAAAAGTTTTACCGATCTCGATCAAGTTTTATATGAAGAACCACCCGTGTTTATCAAACAAGAACGCTTTGAGCATAGTGACTGCATTTTCAGCCAAGAGCAATCATTCCATTCTCAAAACCAACAGCAATTTTTTGGATTACAAGGAGAGTTTGAAGAACATTATCTTGAACCATTGTCGAGCGAGTCTTCGACTTCCATATATTCTCAACTATCAGTACTAGTGGATAACCATATCAAAGAACACATTGACAGACTGTGCTCAACACTTCGTATCAACCCAGGTATGTGTTTTCAGTCGAATTAAAATAAAATTTTTTTTTTTTAATAATTTCATAAGCAAAGCTTTGATAGTTTTTGACAGAAAAGAGGATAGTCCATGCTCATTGATACGCGTGTATTCTGCGACTTACCATGACCTATATTTAAGAAACAAATGTCATGTAGGTCACATTCAATCCCGGCGAAAGAAACAAATAATAAAAATAAAGTATTGCGACATTTCAAGTTATTCGGTAAACAAGAGCTAGCGGTAATTAAATCGCGTATATGTACACTCCCTGAAACGTGTACTTTAGTAAACACCACCAGTCTAGCGAATACCGTTGTGTATTGGACGTTTACATTTACCTGTAGATCGAAGCACGATAACACTACGCTGGCATGCGTGATATCAGTAACGCGTAACATCAAATATGCAAAAGTACACAAAATCCACTCTCATCAAATTGAGCACAATTTTCATCTCGTATATTAATACTCAACCATTGTGACGAACTTGGTTCGAGAGACTCATCATGTATCCCCCTCTGAACATGCTAAAAACCATATACCTATGTGCTGGTTATTTGCAAAGCTGCCCTTGTGTTTACCGTCAAATAACAATGGTTCTCATATTTAATATCGTACGTGTTGCATAAGATTTGTAGACAATTACAAGTTCTATATTTATCGTGTTATGTTGTTATATTTCATAGAAATATGATAGTCGGTAATATTTATCATATTTTTAGTTTTACAATATACCAGCTTTCTTCAAAGTCTTTCTTGGTTTTTTTCATAGATCCTAGACTTTGGTCTGAAGATGATGTCCGAAAATGGATGGTATGGCAAGCTCAGGAATACTGTCCAAACAACCAACTTGATTTATATATGTTCAAAATGAACGGTCAAGACTTCTGTAATCTGTCCGAACAAGATTTCCAGATAAGGACCCCTATAGGAGGCAATAACTTCTATGCTCAGCTAGAAATATGGAAAAATGGTGAGTGTTCAACGAAGTCTGCATGTGTGACACTGTAATGTGACTTTACATTATATACTCACAATTCACACTCCAATGTTTCCATTCATTAAGTTAGATTCAGGAATTCAAATGTGTGCATATATCTTATGATACAATACACAGTAGACTCCAAACAAACCTTGAGTCACCAACATGTACACGCTTACCTTTTGCAGTTAAACATAGAGCAACAAAAACTATTTATTTGTACGATTACATAACACACGTAATATTTAAGTTTCGATTTCGCCTTTCTCATTGCAGCATGCAAACTGGTGTCTACGTCTCGTTGCGAGCAGACGACGTGCTATTTTGACCTGTTTGAAAGCCGGTCTAATTCAGAACCCCCTGTCTCGCCGAGTCTCAGTCTGACGAGCGATGAAGGTGAAAATATCAACAATAACTACATACCTATCCTAGATTCAGACGGTGAACAGAATTGTTGTCCTTGTAAGTATTGTATAAATGTGTTTTTAAAACGTCAAGATAAGGGCAGTGCTCGTTTCTACGTAATCGTTTACTGCGCCTATTATATCACATTCGAAGAAACACAACTTATTCTAAATTTAGATAATTTTAACAAATTACATTTTCTCAGAAATGCAACAGCCTCGAGCAATATGACAATTACATAATTGGCACCTAAATACATTACAATATGTGAATAAGTTTATACACCATATTTATTAACTGTGTCCAAGGTTGATTTGGTCTTGTCATGTGCTACATTAACGGGATTGAGAAGTTAACGTGTTATTAATTGTGCGGAAATCAATATAACATTGAAACTAATAGCAGCATACTTCATGTTTTTCAGCATCACCAGAAGAGCGCCGTCCGAGACACTCCGTACATAAACAGAATATTCATCTGTGGCAATTTTTGAAAGAATTGTTACACAATCCCGAAAAGTACAGTAGTTGTATAAGATGGGTCGACAAACAATCGGGTGTATTCAAGATTGAGGATTCTGCAAAAGTTGCAAAAACATGGGGACAACGCAAGAACAGGCCAGCAATGAACTATGATAAATTAAGCCGCTCAATTCGCCAGTATTATAAGAAAGGAATCATCAAGAAAACGACACAATCCAAACGATTAGTTTATCAGTTCTGTCCCAACTACCTGTGAGTAAAAGTTGAAAGCGGAAGAACATACATTTAATGGCACCCCCACTGCCTACATTTGTGACACCTTTGGTGTATGTCACAACAGATTGCGCTGGTCGCCGGATGCCCGAGGTCAACGACAGCTGCACCAGTACCTTCGGCTTTAGAACGATAACGAACAGTAGATTTTCTATAAAAGAGATGGCTTTGAATGGAATGAAAAATGAACTGGTACGAGAAGCTGTAATGGTGCAATAAACTGGTAGTAAATGAACTGGTTGCAACGACCTGCAATCGAACGCAATTGTGTTCGTCCAAATACACATGACATTGTCATTTTCATATATTTGTTTGTTTTTGTTTGTATCATCAATTTCATTAAAAAATTATTATTTAATTCAGGACAGCAGCATCATTTGTTCATGTATAATGTTGTCGTGAAATCAGGGAAATACTTCGAGACATTCGTTTACTTTTGTTTTCTTAAAATTTTGTATAACTTCTCTACATTTGTATAACAAACGACAAAGTTTCTAAAAAGAAGACAATAAAATGCAAGTATCAAGCAGATATCATATATTGTCTGTTAATGAGTTTGGCACGTATTTAGTGTAAGAACGTGCAGGTTAAACGCTAACTCTCCTAAGGTATACTCATTATTGAACTTTATATCACATTCACACCCGTTGGACCAAAATGGCATTATTTCTCACGCATAATATAAAAGGCTGTAATGTGATTTTTTTCAATATCAGAAAATAATTTTTTATCATATCCTTTGAACTTATATTCTATGATTTTCAGCAATTTTTTTGTATATAATATAAACAAATGGCAAAACTTGATGCAAAATTATAAGCTCTTGTTCAAACTGAACGTTGATCGTTCCATATGAATGCGAAGGACGCGAGCGTCTTTTGAGTTTATTAATGTCTACTATAGTTACAATAATCGCAGATTGTTCTATTGTTTGTCTCATCCCATTAAATTTGAATTTGAATGTTGTCATGGTGAAAAGAAGAATGCGAGTAATGAAGTTTGCACGAGGTGAGTAAAATTGTGTACTAGAATAGTATGCCTGCATTGTTGATAAGCTTCCTTAATTTTGTTGATTATTTTTTTACTATATTTTGTACAAGATGTCGAATAGATTTATATTAAAACATGAAATATAAACAATGTTTTCTTTTTTGTATTAATAAATGAGTATATACAAGGTTTCCCTTCTTGTCCCGAATATGAGTTAATGACGTTTCTTTCTTGGTTTATTTTTGCAATTGTAAGGTCTGCTTGTGTCTTACGTTTAAGAGTAATGTTTTAACTAAAAGGTTTGTTCGGTACTGATATAGCGGAAATGCACAATTCTCTTTCACACATTAACGCAGCACACTTGTCATAGAAAGGGGAAAGGTGTTAATTGATGAAAATCCAGAATCTACACTGAAAAAGTTTCACCTGTGGTTTTTTTGTCTTGCATTTTGGTGACTACTTATCGTGGTGTGATATTGACCGAAGAGAGTTCAATAGGTCAATGGGGTTAATACGGCTATACCAACTCTGAAACAGGTAGTAAACAATGCCAAATACAGAATATAACAGTACAGTTAGTCAGGTTCATATATGGAATTGATTTATCTTCTTAACTTTTTTTCATTCATTTTTCACGTATATACATGTACTCTGTATTGAGAATGTATAATTGACTGTTGCTAAATATACTAACTGAAGAATTAAAGTCACAAGATTCGTCAGCAATTTATGTGATTTATAATGTTATTAGTTGAATTGTTAATAATTGTTATCACAAATCAATAAAATACCCTTTGGTGACCTAGTGAATACCGCCAGGATCTCCAAATTCTTTTGTTATGTCCATTTAAACTTTTTTATTTAGAGGCGCACAGTAAGGTTTTTTGACTACAAAATGTATACCTGATCTCCACTAAAATTGGTTGTATCTATTGTGAATTTGTTCATGTGTCAAAGTCACTCTCTTCGGTCAATACCAAACCACAATACTAAAGAGTATTTACACGTAAGTTGGCATTCGAATTTTCACCTTTATTAATATATGTATATACATGTTTACATACATTCTTTTGCCTAAGTGGTGAAACGTAGATCCCCAGTATTATTGTGATGGATTCTAATGTGTGAAATTTTCTTGCGACATTTTCCCTCGGTGATCCGTTGTTCTGATTTAGATGTCATTCTTCTTACTTTTGATGTTTTTGGCGTATTCCATGGTAATAAGTCACCCTGATTCAGCGGTCACTTTTCTTAATTTTGGTGCTGGTGACATTTTCCTCGACCAACATGTTCTTTGATTTAGGATTCAAATATCATGCTTCTTACTTTTGATGTTGGTTGGCGCTTTCTTTGGCAAACAGAATCTCTGACTGAGATGTCATTGAACTTACTTTTGATGTTGGTTGGCGCTTTCTTTGGCGAACAGACTCTCTGATTCAAATGTCACTGATCTTACTTTTGATGTTGGTTGGCGTTTTCTTTGGCAAACAGAATATCTGATTCAGATGTCACTGATCTTACTTTTGATGTTGGTTGGCGTTTTGTTTGCGGTCAATCCGTCTTGATATGATGTCATTCTTCTTAACTTTTTGTTGGTGGCGTTTATTGTGCCAGGGGGTTATAAATCCTTATGCATGGGACGGTCAGTTTAGCGTCTCTGCCGATTTGAACGTGTCAACATTTAAACCTCTACCTTACGACCTCTTGGACTTGGAAGACCCTACAAGGAGAACAAGCTCTGCCAGCATAGCTCTCTGTGTCAACGAGACACTCGCACCGCCATATCAGAACAATATGTCAGACACAGTGAAGACTATTTTAGTAGATGTGTAATTGTTTTCAACGTATCATGTATTCGCATAACAGCTTGCTCATGTGTGCATCGCTAATGTTATTCAATCACAACGTTATTGTGTAATCTTCTAGGAAAAACCTTTGTCTAAAATAATCGGCTTTACCAACCACCTGTTTAAAGACAAAACAAATCTCTGTAATAAATCACGTTTTTCGTGGAATAATGTGCAGAGAGTACAGAAAGTGCACTTTCGTGTATTGTAACATCTGTAAGAAAACTGAAGAAGGAAGTGAATATTTTAAAAACTTGGTAACTGACAATATAAATAGGAACTGCATTAGTTTATAAAAACCAAAAGTTTCTGTTAATCATAAACCAAATATAATCCAAGCATGCTGAAACACAATCCCTCAAACTAATTTGTAGTCTACTTTTAAACATTTACTACCCATATACTAAATTACTGCATTATATATATATATATATATTTTAACGTATTCCCCTAGACAGATAGGAAGGACAACCTGGTCCTCTTTGTAGCCATCACCAGCAAGAACTTTCAAACTGAGATGTCTATGTCATTTCAAAATTGACGTCAAACCATACCCATGCGTAATAGGACGATTAATCTAAGTGTCAATGGGCATTTAATTATGAAATGTTTACATTACAGTTGACCAGAACTGTAATGTTATCACGTATATATATGTACAGTGAGGTGCGGTGGCACTTGGAAATTTTCATCGTTTTTCTTTCCTGGAATGAATTAAAAGTCAAATTCTGACACCAAGACATGAATTAGACATTTTGTCACGTAACAATAATAAGGTTTGGATGCATTGTTAAAGCTGAGCGGCTTGGAATTTGTATGATAATCATATTGATAATCACCCACACAGAAATATACAAACAGACATATTGGGTCAAATGTTCGTCAGGTTGGAACAACACTACAACTTCACTTGTTGTTTGATTAGTGTATTAGGCGAATTTTGAAATGATGTCCAATATTCCCCTTTGTGATGCCCATATAAGCACCGTCCAAGTATATGAACAATTTAAAATACGTTTACCAATTAGAACACTGGCTTTAGTGTTGACCTTTGACCGAAAAATGCGTAACCTTTTGTTGACTCCAGAGTCACGCATTAGGCAGACTTTGTTTCCCATGTTTCCAGTTTACCACATATAAAGACATACGACTCTTTTTAATAAGAGGATTGTTAAACCTTTGTTCTTTCCTCCTAGTTTGCCTAAACTGACCCCTTCCCCTAGCTCACCGATATATTTCCCACCAAGTTTGAACGAAATCATTCCAGTGTTATGGGCAGTCATACAATTGAAAAGTTAACGACAACGGACGATATTATTTTATGGCTAGAGTCACCTTTGATCCTTATATAAAGTCTTATTGCTATGGACATATCCTGCATTCAATTGTTCGTTCGTTTAATTGGGGCTTAACGTCATTCCCGCAATATTTAACTGATATCAAGACAAAGGGACTGAACTTAGATAGAAAAGGGAAAAGAAGCGGAAGATGAACGGAAAAGAAAAGCAATAAGGACAGTAAAGAAAAGGAGGATAAACCAATGCGACGGCGTTTCTGTCTACTCTTATCGAGCTTTATCTCACCAGGGGGTGTAAAATCCCTGTACGTAGGACCCCAAGTATGTTATACCTTCCGAAGGACATGCCGATCTTTGGCCTCTATCTCTTGACATAGGTAAGTAAGTTGAAAAACCAAGACGATATTCTAGGCCGTAAGTCCATGGACAATGGCAAATAATAAGAAAACTTTGGACGCACACAGAAAAATGAACCAAATATACTTTGACATAGGTGACCCTAAACGGAACAAATCATAGTTTATTTCCAGACCAGTATTCAAGGTCCATGAGACACTTATGTTCCTCTACATCAGGTATCACACACAGGGAAGATACACTGCTCAATCGTGGCATTCATATAGAAGGCGTAGAAAAGATTACTTATAATCGTATTCTATAAAATGCAGCAATGAAATATGACAAGTGTCTACAGCCAAATCAAAACATACGTATATATATAGTCATGAAAACTGGAACTATTGTTCCAGTGGATTTACCATTCGATACAAACTCAAAAAAAAATCAAGTCAATTAAAATAAAGTATTTAGCTCGTTACAAAACACTAATGATAGAAATAGCTCAATAGAATCGACATATAAATATATTGAATTTTAAATTACAAGTATGAATCATAAGACAAATGTAAAATCAAGTTTGATAATTGTTCTCCTTTTGGTCTTTTGTCACAATATCGGTGAAATATTCTGGACGTAATTTAACAAACAAACAAACAAACATAAATGAAAGACCGTATCTAAGTTATTCGTAACTATTTGGCAAATACAGAAGTAAATGAACACTGTTCGACATGTTGTCAGGGGATGCTTACTATTATAATCTTCCTAGATAGTGCAGTATGAGACGTTTCTTCGGTCATAGTCAAAAATAGAACTCACTGTTACCATCGATAACTTAGGTAAGAGCAAACAAACAGTTTTAAAGAGCTATCACACCATTACGTATTTATGGCTCGTCAGGGATGGATAAGTATGTTTACTATGAAGTTGTAGTGAAAATATTTCTGTATTTTACAACACGTCGTAACATCGTGAAACGCCGGAGGCAGCCCACTGACAACCACTCAAGATTTTAATGGAAATATTTATAATTTACAGAAGTCGAATTACCTGCTTTTTATTTTTAAAAATATTTAGGCGTTGTCCTGAGCAATGTAGTTCAAATAAAGCAATAAGTGTTTTATTTGATTGTATTGTTTTTTCACAGTAATTTTGATTTTAAGTGTTTTAAATTTCTTTCAAAAGTTTCAAAAAATGATATATAATGTATATGCTGTTATTTGATACATGATTTAGATAAATACGAAAACAAGCGTAAAAGTCGGCCCGAATGTCGGTTGGATTCCTTACATTCTGGTGCTTAAATGTTTGATGCAGTTAGTGTTTGTTTGTTAAGGTCTCTCGTTCTATTGATTCCACTCACACTGTCGATACAAAACGGCATAGATTACTAGTTTTTGGGATTATTGTGACGCAATTTTAATTTCTTTTTATTCTGGCGATGTATTGTTTGATGCGGCTTTTTTTGGTTTGTCAATGTCGTTCGTTCTAATGATTCCACTCATCTTGTTTGTACATATATAACATCCCGATGTTATCGAAGGACAAAAACCACATCCCAACAGTACTACACACATGATTTTGTTATGAATTTAGGTGTGTGCGCAGTCAACACATGAATTGTAACGTATTAATCTAAAATACTTGTTTCGGACAATCCAGTCTTCTCAGCAGAGATAACCTAATAATATATGAAGAATTTAATATATTTTCAGGTAGACTAGTAGAAATAAAGGAACAGACGAAATATCCATCAAACACATCAATTTTGAATACAGGTAAGTATGAAACTGTAACCTCTTAGGTCCATAACACAAAAAGTAACTGACAGATCGCTATAAACCGAAAATAAATGACGGGGTTCCTCACACCAAACAGAAAGGTTCAGTATAACAAGTGTTCGGAAGCAATACGGTACTGGAGAATAACACAGGATGAGTGGAGAAAGTCACTGAACATTCGCTATTTGAGACTGGTCACCATGAAGTTCTTGTATACTGTATTTTTAACCAACACATTTTATGGATAACAGCAGTGTCGTTAGAAAGGGAGGGTTTTAATAGAATGTCATGGAAACGTGCAGTGTAACAAAATGTTATCCAAGCAATTTTTCATCAAGAATTTGTTTTACAAGATACAAATTTGTATGCTAGAATCTTTGAAAATTTGAATTAGATTGCAAGGGAATAATATAAAAAATTTTGACGACGAAAAGGTGTAGAAACAACAATTTTTAAATTCAAAGTTTTTTTGAAATCAACGAATGATAAGAATACGTTCTGCTAAGCGCCCATCATTACTGTGTAGGAAGAGGACTGGTTGGCTTGATTTCAGGAAAATGTGACCTTGTGAAGTATCATATTAATGTGTCTGCAGCGTGATATTTCAGCGAGACAGCACTATAAAGTCGCCATAAGTGCGCACTGTCGCAGGCAGTCACCGTCTCGATATAACCTGTACATGAGTTACAGGGACGCTAAAACCCAATAATTAAACACACAAACTGTTTCCAACTCGTTAAAAAGATTATGTATATCTAGTCACATCTACAATCATGCTATAAAACCGTACTTGGTTGTGAGTGTCACGGCATGGATTTGTCATGTCACTTTGAATAGTAAGACATATATTAAGTACAGTAATTACATAACGAGCAAGTCACGTGTACATCCATACATACACTTAAAGGCCATCATAATTAGATGTTTGTTTCTTTGCATAAAAGGTACGTGTTTTGAATATAGTTGTGGTGAATAACACACGAGATGATTATCTAATTTTCTGTTTTAGCGAGAGTAACATTTAAAAGAATTACCATGGTACCGCGGACGTTTTGTTTTATTGCTCGTAGTTGCAGTTATTTTTTAGCAAGCAAAGGTCGTGACGAAAGGTAAGCAATGATAACTTAAGACGAGGGTCAACACGTCCTGAAGAGAGGAATCTGTGCTTGCATTGCCATTTTTTTTAACACTCTGATATGTAAAATATTCTGTTTTGAGAACCCCTTGCAATAACGCTTTCCAGTAGGTTCATTCCCCATTCTTTTTGCTTCATAATGTTACCATTTCTCGTTATATTCAACTCTTTATTTATAAATCTCGTCTTATTAATGCATTTGTGTGCATTTTGACCAAGAGGTACCACTTCTTTCCCAGCGAAAAAAAGTTCAATATTAACAATCACTATAATATTGCACTCGTAATCAATTTGTTATTTATCATTTTCCACATCTTGTAGCTGTTAAAAACACCCTCAAGGACAATGCTCAGTGAACATCCATAGTAAATGTTTATACAAAAAACATAGAGAAAAAATAATTAAAAGTTTGCATTTTCAATTCGAGTGAAGTGTTTTTTTTATCAATTTGCAACCATAAAACAACTTAATACTGACTGGAATGCCATAAAGTGTACTCCACCCCGACGAGTTGTCTCAATAGACAAAAGACCATACAATGCAGAGTTGTCTCAATAGACACACAGATGAGTTGACACAATAGACACTGACCATACAACGCAGAGTTGTCTCAATAAAAAGAATGATATACAACGGAGAGTTGTCTCAATATACACTGACCATACAACGCAGAGTTGTCTCAATAAAAAGAAGACCACACACATCTGAGTTGACACAATAGACACAGACCACACAGTGAAGAGATGTATCAATAGAAAGAAGACCACACAACTCAGAGTTGTCTCAATAGACAGAAAACCACACAACGCAGAGTTGTCTCAATAAACAGAATGATATACAACGGAGAGTTGTCTCAATATACACTGACCATACAACGCAGAGTTGTCTCAATAGACAGAAGACCACACACATCTGAGTTGACACAATAGACA
>JAUMGZ010160703.1:0-16319 GCA_032359645.1 Pododesmus macrochisma
CGACCGATTATTTACTATATACAGCAAAATGTATATTTTACTATTAAAGGTTAAAAATGCATAAAATTAACGTTGAAATTGACACAAAATCGTTGTTTTTTCGTGATAAAAGTTCAAACAGTTCCCTTTTTTTAAATAATACTTTCTACTTGTAAGTGTGTATCAATGGTCTATCCTATGTCTTTAAGTATCGCGTTGAAAGTTCACCTTCAAACTTGATGTGTATATATTCAATGATAAGGTGTGTATAATCGTTTTTAAGTTATTGAGGGAAACTAGTTACGAATGTACGTACTGACGTACGGATGCGCGGATAATGGTTACACAATACCACTTCCCCTTTTTCTATGATCGGGGCATAAAGCATCTTAATTATTTAACTGTGGTGGTGTATTTATTTAAATTTTCCTTTGATGACTTTAAGGTACCATTGAGATATTGAGATAGTCACTTATATCATGTCGACTTGCTGACAAAACTGTTTTCTCAATTTCTCAACAAGTCACCATATATCTCATTATGACGACTTGTTGTAATAAAGTATCTCGTTATGTCGACTTGCTGTTATAAAGTATATCAATAAGTCGACTTGTTACATCATCACAATAAGTCGACATAATGAGAAACTTTATTACAACAAGTCGACATAATGATATATTTTATTACAGCAAGTCGACATAAAGAGATACTTATTACAACAAGTCGACATAATTAAAGTGACTTTCTCAATATCTCAATGGTAACTTAAAGCCATCATAGTTTCCCTTATTGAACAGAAAGATCAGCATCTCAGTGCTACTTTGACTCTTAATACTACATCTGCTAGTAATGTGAATAATTTCATTAGTATATCAAAATAAACAGAGAGGGAATAATTAGTCTTTATTGAACAAATCCACTTTATACAATCAATATTATGCAATGTTTGTAGGAACAAAGATACTCAATGTTAAAACCATAAATATTCAATATGTCTTACGATATCGTTGATCAACTAGTTCAAGTTATGGGGTCTAACTTTTTTTTTAGACATTTAGTGTTAAGAGACGTCTTACATGTATGTGTAGACAATAACTGTTATATTAAGTATGTTCAAACTACTTACATATGCCTGCTTTATCACATGATATACTTCCATCTTCTGTAAGTATGTGACTGTCTACGCGTTTGACGGGCATTAGATGTGTGAGAGTTCCGGAAGGTTCCGTATATAACACACCAAACCCGATATCATAGCCTTCTGTTTTAAACTCCCACCTGAAAAATGTAAATAAAATGATTACTAATACAATATATAATAAGTCATTACACTCTATGCTATTAAGAAGTAGCTTCAACAACAAAAGTACAAAGGCTATTTTGGTTAAAACTCGTAAGCGCGAGCGTTTGTGTGATATTCTCAGAAACTGTAATTTTAGACAAGCCTATATCGGAGTATCAATAATACAAATTTTGAATTTCACAAATGCATGGTTCACATGCCCCAAAAGATCGATTTTAAACAATACATCGGTAACAATATATAAAATGCAAAAAAAGTTTAAAAAATAAAACTATTAGTAATATTATTTGACCATACTGCTAGAATTCTCCTTACATCTTCGCTTTGAAAGGTCTGTTGCTTTACACTGCATAGTGATAATAAAAAAACCTTGGCCAGCGAAAACTGACTCCTAAGGTCAGTAAACTTTTAATAAAAGGAATAAAATAGATAATTTAAGGAATATTTTGATAATGTTAAATTCAATATTACGTCATCTATGTGCATATCTGCTTACGAGGAATGGATTTCCCGAAACAGCTGTTCAGGGGATACGTTAGATATTGTTTTTGACTGTGCGTGCACCTAAATTCTTGAACCAACTTTATTTTTATAATTAGTTTTGTCCTTCACTAACTAAGCTCATTTTCTTTTAAGGACGGTTAATTCGAATCTAGGCCTAGAATCATGTACTAAGTTCTCTCACACACAGAATTGGTTGTTTCCTCTTATAGATATAATATAAGTTAGCGGCCCGTTTTAGTTTATAATTTTGTATTAGATTAAAGTTCAATACTAGCATAGCTAAATGATCTGCTTAAAGAATGTATGGCATTGATGCAATGTAGAAATGATCCAATATTACATATGTCTGCAATGCAACACAATGCATCATGTATGTAATACTACAAAAAAAATGTATTTATGAATACGTGTTGTTATACAATTTTATTTATACCTTAAAATGCTTCCTGGTTTATCCACCTGGTATTGTAAGTGCACTTTGTCACCTTTTGGCACCGTAACACTTTTCATATCATCAAGAATAGCAGTATTTTGTAAATAGTATTTCTCTTGAACGTCTCCACCATAACAAATCTGAAAATATCACCGAGTAAGTAACGTATTAACTTATTATCCATGCTAACACAGGCAAATCAAAATATAACTTGTATTAATTCTCAAATTATTGTTCCGTTATAAGGACATTTTGTAGTTTGAAAAAAGAAACTTTATTTTCGTGAACATCGTTTGAATCACACACACACACACACACACACACACACACACACACACATATATATATATATATATATGTATAGCATACAGGCTCAATACGTTAATAATGTTCAAACATAGGGCCAAGAAGGGGGTGTTTGATGACTTGTGATGCTTGTTAAATGTATTTAACAGTTGTAAAATGGCACGTAATTTTCACCTTCAAGATGGCCTGTGTAGAACTAATAAAACACGAAAAACTACTTTCCTCATGCGGAATACTCATACGGGAAGCGGGAAGGTTGAGGCCTCAATAAAAGGTGTAACAACACCGCCTGGTTGAAAATCGTGCTGGGTGACCGTCCTAAGTCGGTCCGCGTGTATAACTAGTCTTAGCGATTGTTGTGACGTCAACATTTTGTTTGTTTTATTCTGGTGCTAATTTTATATGCGGCTATTGTTGGTTTGTCAATGTCTCTTGTTGTGTTTATTCCACTTATGTTGTTACAGCGCAAGCAAAATGAACTTTATATTCACAAGGAAACAGTTAAATTTTCGACTTATTACATTTTCAATACAAAAATGCAACCTGAATCATGCCTCCGATAAATATTATATTTTTAAGAAGAAGGAGCCAAAACTCTGTGTAAATTACCCCGTCCCGAACCCCAGATCTTGCTCGAAGCTGCTTTCATTAATGGACGCAAGAGAATTAATTTTGAATAGACAAGACTTCAGTAAATCAAAGTTACAGAGCCAAAGGGGAAAGCGCTGACAAAAAATATTCACGATAGTTATGATGGTTATCAATATATATTGTCCAAGATATGAAAATGTAAATTGTGTGTGAATGAGGTCCTGGTTTTTAATCTTTGTCAATCGTAATGGATTAAAGGAAACCATCACTTTTAAAAATATCAAGAGTAAATACTGAGGACGGTGCAGTGAATTACTATGACATAGGTCATACGTTCCTGCAAATTAATATATAAATATGTTTACTTTTCAAACTGTGCCTGACTAAGTTTTATGTCTGTAAAGATGATACTGCTGAAGAGAATGAAGTCAATTTTAGCCGTGGAAAGCCTAGGTTCCTTAAGGTCTACGCGACCTTCTTTTCATTTAGTGCATAAAATTCTCATTTTAAAAGTAGTAACCACACACAAAGTTCCATGTATGCACATGTACTGCACAGTAGGGGTTTCACTTTTTAAACCAAAATTAATTAATCGAAAACCAGATGTCCCAGTGCCCTACGTTTGATACCTGCATCCGTGTTAAGTTTCATTACTGTTTCTTATCTTATGCTTACACAGCTCCTTCGAAATAGAGATAAATAGAAATCTATCAAATAGCTCAAACCCATGGTTTGGCATTTCTGTATGACGTAACACTCACAATTATAAGTACAATGTACATAATCAGAACGTCTTTCTGGATAAATGAAGAGATGGAGAGGAACATTTAAGGTAAACAGAAGTCACAGGGGCCTTTTGATTTTTGCATAAAGTAGTAAATTCGAAAAAAAGACGATATTCTAAAGCCGTAAGTCCATGGACATTGGCAAACAAAAGGAAAACGTTGGACGCACACAGAAAATTTAACCAAATATACATTTAATTAACTTAAAATGGAAACATTACGAACTTCTATCAAAAACTAGAAGCGAAACCAGGTGCTCGCGACATGGTAGGCGTTTCCCCTACACATGTGTCAACCGTCGTATACATAAAGGAGTAACCACACCTGAAGTTGAAGTCGGTGTAACTACTGTAATTGCCATCTTAAACCAACTTAATTTTTTTTAAAAAAAAGTCTTGACACAAGTGTGACGGATTGACAGACGAAAAGAGGAATCAGTAAATGCTCCCGATTACTTTTGTAAGCATATCAACAAATACGTTTAAGACGTGACTAAGCATACAAAATACTACTGTATATATGCAAAGTACTTGTTTCAACAAATATATCTTCATATCCTAAATAAACACATTAATAATAAGACATATTAATCCTTTCAAAAAAAGAAACTTACTTGGTCGGTATTGTCATCCATACGACGCAAAGTGCACACTAACCGAGGTATTGGATAAACAGATTATTCGATGATCAGATGTGCGAAAACGTGTATTTTATAAAACGGTAATATTCACCTTTGAAGAACAACGAGGATCACCATCTTTGTCTGTTAACGTACCACCATAGCACACTGGCAACTCTTCAGGAGCAATGTACTTGTTCAAAAGTTCTTTGTAATCAGCTAATTAAAAAAGAACGAAAATGTACCAAATTGTATTTATAGGTGTTTATCAACACTTGCACAATTCTAGTATTTGCAAGCTGCATTAACAAAATCTAGGATTCGTACCGATTCATATAAATATATTAAGAAGGCATAACAGTAGTGTTTTTTTTTTATTTATTTTAGGTTGTATAAAATGTTCTCTGTGGACATACATACAGCTTTAAAATGATACATATTGTAACACTAACTTACCTCCCGAAACGTGAATCTTGTTCTTCATATCCTCGCTGATAAGTGGTCTAGCAAGTTTGTATAGCAACGGAAATATTTTTGGTGCTTTAAAAAATAACAAAAAAACATAAGGAATTAACAACACAATTAATTTTATGTATATAAGGTTACGTGTCTATGCAGTGATTAATTTTAATTTCAAGATATTATTTGACAACACTCAGACACATTTAAACGTGTAACAAGAGGTTACATGATACTAAGATTTATACAATTATGGATATAACATTGCTAAATATGATGGAAGTGAACTAAACAAAACAACAAGAGTAAGTCTACACCATTGATAATCTCCATTAATTTGTACTTCTTTATTTATTCTTCAGTTAACATTCTAGTTTTCAAGAGGAACGACATGTACAAAAAGTTTTAAAAGCATTGTTTTATTTTGTCAGACGTTTCCACAAGTTACTATACACAATACTTTTCCGGAAAATAACAGTTTTATAAATCGATGAATAATATTTAGTTTGTATATGATTGTAAGAGAGTAAAGAATTTACCCATGTATAGTCGTTCATTGGTACAATGCACATGTCATTTTTTTTCTTTCTTGTGGTAAATATTTATGACAATACATGTGCATGTTTCACATATCCATGGATTGTGTTTTTCGTTGTCGATATCCTCGAAGTTTAACTCATTTACACGAATTGAAGTTGAGTACTAAAATAAGACATGTTCTTACCATTTATTACAAGTAATCTTGTTAACATTTCTGGGTAGTTGTCCTCAAGAAGTTTTACCAAGTGTAAGTACATCTGCATACCTATTGAACATAGAAAGGATACCAGACATTAATTACTAGTAATCAATTATATGATTCGTCCAAGTTACTATTCGTCCTCCTGTATACCAATTGCTGTATATTTGGTATCCCTTTATTACTTGACACTGCATATCTGGCTAATCCAAATCATTCTGAAATATGCCAGCAATAAATATGATATCTATAAGAGTAAAGAACGATTACTCTATGTGAGAGACACTTTTCTCCCATATCTATATAAGTAAGATCGAGTTATCCATGCAGAACACCCATTAAGATATCTCTGTCTTGCATCACGTGGTTTTGCTGCCTTACATCACGTGATGAAATAGACAGTCAAATGACGTCAACTCTTAATTGTAACGTTGTGAATGCAGCATAAATATGGCGTGAGTGTACATGTTTTGCTGAATTTCTCAAACTTCAATCGCTTCATATATAACCAAACGAAAAACCCTTTCATTTTATAATTTATACTTTTTTGTTTAAACAAAATAAATTCCGACCTTCCACTGCCGTCCTCAGATTTTTCATAGCGTGAACCGTTTGAGATGTTTTATTTCGCCGCCATTTTCTAACTTATTTACACCAATGCAAAACACAGATAATATGGGAGACAAATAATCTTTTATAAACGTTTGCGGAAGATAAGGATATTCCATCCTCGGTGGTTACAAACTGGAGTAAAACCCTCGACAAGCCTCTTGAATTACACCAATTTGTAACTCCCTCATGTGGAATATCCCTATCTTCCACATACGCATATGAAAGATTTTTTTAGTCTCACATTCCAAGTCTAGCTTCGAATCAACTCGTGTTTAATTGAAAATTCAAGACGAGTTGTCAGTAACGCACTGTTATTGTTTTTGGAAATAGAAAGATTCAACATGCCAGTGATATTTCAAGGTTGGACAGTCAGAATGATTAATTACTTTAAGCTTTACTTTGAGTTTCTGATGACAACATTTCTTAATTCTCTGAGTATACATATATTTCATCAAGTAAACGCATTTTTTTGTTTAAACAAAACACACCAGAATTTTTTTTTTGTTAAGACAAATGCATCGACTTATGTATATCCTATTTACTAGAAGCATTATGATTCAATAAACTGTATTTGAATCTGCATCTTGACTGTTCTTAACTACTATTTGTATGTGGTATGCTCTGAGGTCAAACAACTTGCTTATTGTACTTTTATAACAGTGCATCAATTGATGATTTATATTTGTAAAGAAAAAATCTGTTATTAAAGGTAACCGTCAATGATTAATATTAATACAAAACAGTACCAACCTGGCCGCCACAACATTCGAGTACCAACTCCCTCCATATCAAATATCACTGTCAGTCCATCCACTCTTTTACCAAGCTACAAATAGAAACAAGGCTAATTTAATTTGTTAGTGTACATTGATGTCTTCACCTTTCTGCGACTACCAATCAGTGCTACATTCCAATATTACACAAGAGTCGGGGAAGCAATATAAAGCTTAACTAAACAAGCAAAACACATTGTGTTGTCAAGAAAAAATATTTAATAGTTTTTGGACCTTAAAAAATATAGATTTAAAAAATAGATATAGTGGGACAGTAACTAACATGTGTCTGTCTGAACTTTTTAAAATCGGAAAAGCAACTGCTAGCTTTCGCTTTTAACGGCATGTTTACGTATGGTTGCGATCGCTTGTACTGGAGAATATACATTTTTCAAACGGCTATTTGATATAAAGTTTGATTCTAGTATTGAAAAAATTAAACTGCAGTCTTAAAATGTAACACAATCTTGAATTAACATGTTGTAAAAAGTTTGTAATGTGTTATGTCTTCTGTATTGATATTCCATTTTATATCATTTTTTAACAGACCATACTATCTATCCTTTCTAAAACGTTTTATTATTTATATATGAGTGATTGTAAATTTTAAGCCTACCAGTTTTGATTGTTCCCGCCAGTATTTCACAGTCTTTTCACATTGCTGAAGTTTTGTCTTTTCGAGATCCGATTTCTTAGTGGATACCATAATTCCTTTGATGTCTAAACGTCCATATGGTTCAATGCGGAGATGGGATCCGTCTTTTGCATGACTGAGGAAGCCTCCAGTTAGATAGTTCTTCAGAACCTGTTAAAAGTATATACATGCATTATGTAACTCCCTTTATTTATAATTACCCTATAAGTCAACGAAAGAAACGAAATATTAAGATAGCACTATATAGATGATCTGCTATAAAACGAAGCTTTTAGATAAATTAGATATCAGGTTTCAAGTCAGCAAAATATTGAAAAATTCATGAAGACCATTCTCCTGATCGGTCATTTCGTATAGGTGTATACTATTGTATTGGTGATATAGAAAACTTTAGTGAACCATGAGTCACCTTATTCACACCTTTCAAGAGTAGCTGCATTCTGACCGTTTCAACGCAGTATATTTGGATGACTGTATACATGTACATGTATGATGTAAGATATAAGCTTCCTGTACTGTTTCATTACTACTGACATTTGTTTATTATTTTTAATTGTTTCTGTTTCATGTTCTTTAACTTGTCTTTTTCATGGTTACATGTCACATTTCACAAATAAGTGAGCAACAAAAACATAAAGGAATGGTTTTTGTTCCAAACATCAGTATCTTCTACTCGCCTTCTTTGGCTCCCGAACCTTTTTATCTGAGTCTTTCCTTTTCTAAATGCCTTTGTCCCAGGCGTCCGCTGATGACAAGTGATTCGTAGTTGGGTCTGAAATCTTGTTAAAGGATGAGGGTCTCCCACATAGTGAATTGAATTTTCGCCCTAACAGATATTAAACATATATTTGGTGTTCCTTTCCATTTTGTAATTTTGTATTTGACCTAAAGCATTAATGACTGACATAATATGTATATATACACACTTGCCTCTGGTGGTTCATAATCTTCTAGAAGGGAATCGATTTGCATTTTCGCTCTGTACGACATACTCTACAAGCAAAAGTAAAAAGACTTTATAACAAAGACAAACTTGAAATAACCAGTTAATTTTAATAGGTACAGTACCAATAGTTATGTATTATCGCTTGAAGTGTAGTTGTATATATATTTGCAATGCAATTACTTATTTTATTATACCTCATCGATGTAACAGTAGCGCCGATTGGCTAAAACGTACCACATAACGGGGAAAAACATCGAATCTCTCTGAGGCGCGCGCTCCATGGAGACTCGATTTTTATTAACCTAGAGCACCTGCCGCTCATTGAAGAAACAGTGCAATACGCATACTGTTTAAGGCCTGATTTCTTTTTCGTTATAATTAAACAATTTATGGCCCTATAAGCAGGGTGATTTGTAGATTTATTTACACTCAGCGGCCATATATCCCTCGGGATCCGCCCTCGGGAAAAATGCCCCCGTCGGATAAATATATCTTCGAATCACCCTGTATATAGTGCCATAAATGTTTAGTATTAACACGGAAACATTACGGCAGGTCACACACCTAGCTTCGCTTCTTGAGTTTAAAAGAGGTTCATGATGACTTCTTTTTAGTTTAATAATTTTGTTTTGGTTAATTCAGTGCGCATCATCAATTGCTTTCTCTTCCTGTGTTTGCCCTTTATCATGGACTTACGGCTTTACAATAGCGTCTTTTGTATTTACTACTTTATAAGCTTCAAGTAATTTATAAACAACGCAAATATATTGAATATTGCAAAACGTCAAGGAAAATTCACTGCATGATATCCTATCCGTTATTACAACGCATCAAGTCGTTCATAATACGGTATTAGTAATACTTACCGTTCTATACATCTGTTCAGCTTTGTTTACATCATAACACCTTGCTGTAAAATAGAAAAACACATCTACTTATTACGGAAAAACCAAGGCTTAGGGAGATAAGTACTTTATACATGTAATCATTAGTAAAGAAGGAATTTAAAATATGGCCTGTTACAGGTTGAAATTTTGTTTTATTAGAAATAACCAGTTTCGCAAAAGGATAACAAAGGAATATAAACTAAAATTGATGATTGTCTATAAGGATAGCAATAACGGCATCGATTATGTAACATAAAACAAGTCCTTACTACGTGTGACTGTATAACGGTAAAATATTGGAAGGGTATAGAAAAAACTGGTTCAGTGTGCATCAGCATTCAGAATTCGTAATTGTATACATTTTCTAGCGACAAATGATCATAGTAATAATGCAAGGTTAGCATAATGTTGACATATGACATATGCAATATCACAGGAACTGACGATTAAAGAAAATGCCAAGAACGATAGACTACGCAGAAAACCAAAACTCAAGTCTCTTATCCTGAAACCATAATCCTCTGGAAACATTAAAACTAAACTAATAAGAGAGGGCATAAAGAAAAAACACTGACTGTAAAATACGCATTCGCAAAAAAAGGGATTTCATTTTAAATGGAATCGTTTAAAAGAAGGTGACAATACCGTTGACGAAATAGAGTTACATGCTTACTTAGCTGATCAGTCTTTGTTTAATTTTTTACGGTAAACTGATCTCATGTTTGCTAGTGTATCGAACCACGATAAGCGTACAACGTGAATCATGTTAACGTTTTGTTGTGATCTGAAGTCTTCTTTAAACAATGGAAGCATCAGTAAAGTTACATTGTACCTGTATCGATTTACTAAATGTAAGTTTTGCCGATTGTAAAACAAATCTGGTGTCGTTGCAGAAATGCTTAAATGAAGGGCGTGGTTTCATTGCAGAAATACTTAAATGAAGGACGTGCACAAATTTTTCATTTACTGATTTTTACAGACGGTCTGTAATTCGAGCACCATTTGGAAACCATATCTAATAACTTTTGGAGGTATCTTCGAAGTCAAATTTGTGTTCAAATAGGACAAGCCATCCGTATAAAACAGGCAATTACTTTTTGACAAAATTATCAATACCAAAGTGTGAGGCTTTTAGTTCTTTTATTAAATGATGGTTTATGTAGTTTAAGAACACCAAGAAACCTTGTTTGCACTCTTAAAAATGAGAACTAATCCGTTCGTAGACAACTTTTATGGTTTCTGGTTTAATAATTCTATCTATAATTCCTTCGAATACTTTCTGTTTTACAGAGACTACAACCTTATCAAAACAGTTAATTACGACAGAGCACAATAGTTTAACACAAACATTATTTTAAAACAAATGTAGTCTTAGCAAGAATGCTGTCAACGCCACATGATTTGTTAACGTTAGCTCATTTAATTGCTTCAGAATTGTCTGTCTTTATATGAGTGAATTAAGATCTGTTACATCATTGTCGGTTTTGATTAGAGTCGTGTCTGTTGAAAAGCAGTTCGCGACGTGCTCACAATTTTCAGAGTCATGATTAACAATCATCCTTTTTTTCTTAGTTTGTTAATAGGATTATGTATTCGTTCTTCCAAATGTTGAGTAATGGCAGTATATTTTTAAACGATGCTTCCGGTATTGTTAACACCATTTCTTCCATTTTCATTCCGTACATTTCGTGTGTTAGGGTATTTGTAGTTTGTTTTATAAATTGGTCATGTCAAGAGATTCCAGACACAGGCTTGTTTTAACTGTGTTTTTTGAAATTTCCGTGTTTTGGACATTTATTATAATATTGTTTGGTGATGTTTATTATTTACATATATAAATTTTAAATCTCAATATTTCTCTTGTTAAGTGGATTTAATCTGTAAGTTTGTGCATGCGTTTCATTTTAATGTGATACTGTATCATTGATTTGTTCATTACTACTTTAACGACCGATCGTTAGTTTTATACAGGCTCATAAAATTGTTAATCAAGTTGATTGAATATTTCATTCCGTTTACACAGTCTCATTGACAAAATGTGCTTAAAGGACTGAAAGGGCGTCCGCACACACATTGCTAAACTAAAAATGTAAACCTTCGACTGGAAAATGATGTGTTTCAAAAATCTAGCAAGCAAAGGGCGATTACCCCATCGGCAAGTTAACATGACTATTCTGTTTCACATATAACTTGTTTGTATGTGCAGCTTAACTATTCCTCTCTATAAAACCTCGTTATACAATGACATGTACATGTAGGATAATTGCTTTCCTAAATACATATAAAATGTATGGGATTGGGTGGATTCCATGTTATACGTTATACGTAATACCTCAATTAAACAAACAAATATCAATTTGATAATATGGAATAAAAAATACATTATCTGAAGTTTATTACGATCAGGTGTTGCACAGTAAAGTGTTTAATAGTTATCGATGCTGGTTTTATTTTATCATTCAGTGTCATTACCGTTGGTCAAGTATGTGTCATTTTAAAGCATTTGATAATACATGTAATTCAGTATACATGTATATGTATTTACGAAAGAAACTTTAAGTTTTATTCTGTTTCAACAGCCATATGAAATGTGACGTTTGTTTCATTTTATAAATTACCACTAGACAAATCTAATTAAAAAATTAATTAAACAATTTGTTTTTGCGTGTTTGCGTGTATTACACCAGATGACCTTGGCGAAGCACAATGCACGTTGCATGTCTAAAGTTTCGTGCTATTGGGGATTTTTTCCTGATCATATTAATTCAGTACCTTCTTAATGAAAATAATCCCAACAGATTTTAAGGCGAGGCTGCAGTGACATGTTGGAACGATATATGGGGAAAGCACGAACAAGTTACATGTCCAGATCGATAACAGAACTACAATGTACATTTTACCAATTAATACAAGATATCTGTCTCTCTGTATCTCTGTCAACATTTTACTGTTTGTCTACTCCCCAATTCCTTAGCGATTTTTTTTTTGCAGTGAAAGTAAAGCAACGTGTTAAAATTGAATTGAAAATTGAACAATTTTGCATTTTAGAGTTTGTGATATTTCGAACATTTGATTTACCTTTCAGCCATTTCTTGAGGCAATAATCATCGTGATTGTTGGCAATGACATCTTGTATTCGATCTTTGAACTGCAATAACACAAGTGGATATGATCAGATTATATGACAAATAAAACTACCAAGCATGTAGCAAATATTACATGTACATACAACCAATGTACAGTGAAGCTATATAACATTTCAGTTTAAATTGCCTAATACTGTTTTATAAATATCACCATATCGCGAGCACCTGGTTTCACTTCTAGTTTATTTAATAGAAGTTCGTGATTTTTCTTTTTTCAGTTACATGTAATAAATGTATATTTGGTTATTTTTTCTGTGTGCGTCCCACATTTTCCTTTTGTTTGCCCATGTCTCCACGGACTTACGGCTTTTGAACATCGTCTTGGTTTCTCGTATTTACTACTTTATAATAGCACTTTGGAGGATAACGACGCATTATAGGTTTCGATTCACACTTAAATGTTGTATGTTTAAAATACTGAATGTATGTCATGCTGTTCGTGTTGTCACATGCTATATGTGTATAATGTCAAAAAATATATACTAATTAAAAACAGCAACAAATAGAAAGATGATGAAATCGACTCTGTTGTTTTTTTTGTTTTTTTTTTATATTTATCAGTTATATGAGTCAATCATTCGCCAGAACAGTATTGCTATTGAAGTAAAATAGAATGTAACGTTTTACATGTATTTCATGGTTCCTTTAAAGTATGACATTCCCGAAAATGTAATATAGCATATTTCAATCCTTTACATGAATTCATTGTGACGTCAACAGAGGTCACATCTAAGTTTAACTGTGTTTAACTCTTTCGAAGGAAATTGAAATCTGTGCTGTTGAAAGTAATATTTTTTTCAAATGTTACCACATATTCTTATTATAATCATAATTCAAAAGAAGGGTGTTCAGTTGTATAACAGAAGCCCTGCTTATCTGGTGTACACATCAATCTTTAATGTATGTTGTTGGTAACATGAGTGTAATAAAAACAGGTGTGAGTATAAATATCGTTTGATTTTACAGTTTCATAAGAACTGTTGTTATCATCAATCAGTAGTTAATCAGATACGCTAAGTAACCTGGCTGATTTTATAAATTGATAAATTGACAGCATATTGATTCTGATGACCACATTTCATAACTTCTCAATAAAACTACATGTAACGAGAAACAGCTCACTGTATACAGTGTACACGCGATGTTCCATGTACATGTGTACGTACAGAATATATCTATATAAACATAAAACGTAAGTGATAATGATATTGATAAATCCACAACAAAGCTTAACAGTCTACAGCATTTTCTTCAAGTAAATCAAACCTTTTCTGACGTTTGAAAATAAAATCGTTACAAGGCTAAATGCATGTATATGTATGTGTATACCTATTGCTAGTTTATAGTATTAAAATAACTTAGTTTGTATCTCTTCAGTACATAATTATCAGATCTAACAAAGAATGATACGTCAAATCAACATATGACGCATTGGTTCAATTTGACATTGATATGCATCATTATAGTAGTTTTAGTTACATATTGTGTCGTTAATAAACATTGCGCAGATAAAGTACAAGATTGATACTTGTTTGATACATGTGTTACACTGACTGACTCGTCTTCTGTTATCTAAGTAACATATCTTACTTTGTATTGCTAGGTATATAGATTTAAAGCTTTCTAACAATCTACGCATTGCGGCATGCTCGTTTATATCCACTTCACATTTAATAGCATCTGTGAGGTTTTATTTGTCGACACGAATCGTCGGATACACAAAGATTTAGTTTTCTGTGGTTCTGTACGTAAATATTTCTAGATTTGTTCGAATTTGTATGTTTACGTTTATCTTTTCTTGGCAAAAGTGAATTGTTCATGTAATCAGCGTTATCTAAGGTTATAGACTGAAATGCACGAACGATGTTTTCATGTTGTTATTTAGATGCTTTTAAAACCAGAAACAGAGCAACAGTATTAATGTGATCTGACTTCCATTTAAATATTCATATGATACAAAAATGCAATCTGAAACATGCCTCCGATAAGTATGATATTTATAAGAAAAAAGAGCCAATACTCTGTGTGAGCACATTTGAGAAATACTATCAAGTGAACACTAACATCTTTTAAAAAATTGTCTTCAAGGTGTACCAATATAAAATGATCATGTCTTTCTGGTGAAATTACATAATAAGCACAAACCTCGATGAGAGCCTTTTCTTCCTTACTCAGGGAACCGTTCCTGGAAATGTTCTTGTCAAAACTGTTCTGTTGCGCCATCACTGGGTCCAAACCTAAGATATACTGTAAAACAACACGTTACAAAAGTGTACAGCAATCAACTGGAAAGAAAATAATTATACATTAAGCTGTTAGAATTCCTCACTCAAAGCGATTAGATCTAATACAAGAAACCACTTCAATGGATATCTGTTATATTTCATCACTTCAAAGTTTAAACAGTCTTCAATTCTTACCAGAACTTCAATAGATATGGTTAAATATATCTCCTTCCAATATTATGTAAAAGTATTTATAACAATCTCACTCTGCGTCTATGAGCTTCTATCATGTAGCGGTACCAACACGCCATCTGACGGCCTCAGATATGATGAAGCGCTATGACTGATACATGCACTTAATATTTATATTTGCATGATTCCATCGTTCGACGACATGCCCAATAATCAGGTCAAACATATCCCACATTCTTAGCATACGTTGTTCTAGTTTTTAATTAATCTCACTGTTAACCAAACTCCATTTCATTTGAGATAGATAAAATGTTATACAACTTGTATGGGGTCATGTTTCTATGTTGTAATACTCTTTCACGAGATTGGAATAACAAAAAATATGAGACTATGCTACATAACAATGCCTAAATGTTGAGCCGTTAACAGATTTCGACGGATCGGGAGTCTGATATCTCTATATGGCAATCACATTACAAAACCTGTGTAAATATTTCACACCTCGTGACAGACACGTTACATATCTGAATAGATGGCATGCCTATAACATAACAATAAAAATATATTTCATAAGATATATTACAACAGATCTAGAAAGATACTTAAGGTCCAATTACGAACTTGAACTTGGATGCTTGTATTCTTCTACATAACAAGTCCATGGCAAAACAACTATATTCTACTCCTGATAATATGAATACTTAAAGGTGCAATTATATACATTAATTATAATCATGATTGTAGTCCACTACATAACATTTCACAGTAAAACAAATATACTCCATCCCTGATCTGACAACATGCTGCAATGCCAGTTTAGTTAATACAAATAAATAAATGCCCTGTATCACACAGCTAAATTTAGCTCAGTGCCTGTATGAAGACGTTTAACCATACCTTTTTCTTACTCATCGTGAGGTCTATGAATCGACGACTTTTTATACAGGCACAACGCAAAAACCGTCTCTGACAAGTAATTCACCCTAAAATAAACAAAATACTAATCAGAAATTTTACAAAAAGACAAAAGAATTGTTTACCATTATTAAATGTGAACCATATCTACTACTTGCTTTTAATGACAGCTTTTTTATTATTAAATAGAAAGTACTGTCTCTTCTGTAAATGCAATTGTCAATCACCAATTATTACATCATTTCATGTA
>JAUMGZ010160714.1:0-16317 GCA_032359645.1 Pododesmus macrochisma
AATGACAGCAGCTTCGAGCAAGATCTGGGGTTCGCGACGGGGTAATTCACACAGAGATTTGGTTCCTTCCTCTTATATATATCACATTTATCGGAGGCATGATTCAGGTTGCATTTTTTGTATTTGTACATGTTTATATGTATACATGTAACATAAAAATGCAATCTGAAACATGCCTCTAGAAAACAAATATTTATGAAAAGAAAAAGCCAATACTGTGTGTTAGATACGCCCGTCCAGACCTCCAGATCTGAATTAGAATGGACAAGACCTCTGTTAGTCAAAGCTAAAAAGCCAACGAAGGGGTTAGGGGAATATGTACGATGGTAATGATTGCCAAAACTACACCCAAACAATAATATGAAATTATCTTGCGAAACAATTAAAATGTACGTGCAGTCAAAAAAGGAACTTTAAGCGTTTTCCTCTGGACACGTGTTTCGTATAACCCAAGCCTCATCAGCAAAGGTGACCTTTAATTGATATAGAATTAAAACTTCTCTTAAGGCAGACAGACAGACAGGCGGACGAACGCACAATAGAGGCAGATGCAAATTATAAATATAAAGCTCATTGGGCCTTAACGTCTTTCTGGTTGAAATCTGCCCTTGGGGCAAGTGCCTGCATATGTACCATCTTAAATCCCCTTTTCCTAAGGATGCTTCCTGCCAAATTTGGTTGAAATCTGCCCAGTAGTTTCCGAGGGGATGTCTTTAAAAGGCAAACTGTCAAATTAACCCCTTTAGGCCCCACCTACCTGTCCCCTTTTGGGTCAATAACTTATTTGTACAACTTTGAGTCCCCTAAGAAAATATCACGCCGCAGACACATTGACATGATACTTCACTCTGTAACATTGTCCTGATACCGAGAAAACCCGTCCTCCTACCTAGTTATGCTTGGATTCGATCCCGTGACCTGGGATTCGAGCACCAGTCTACAAGCACGAAGCGAACGCCCTTACCACTGGTTCACCGCGCTGGTATGTCCATGTATATGAGTAAATATAACATGTGCTAAAGTGTGCGCTAAGCATAAATGTGTATTCCTGTGCTTGGTTGGTTTTGTCTATTGCTTTGATTGTTTCTTGATAGTAAACATGTACAAACAACATATACAGCGTTTCATTCTCTTTTCTAGATATAAACGAATGTGATCCCAATCCATGCTCAAACGGGGGTACGTGTACAGATCAAGTGAACGCATTCGTGTGCACCTGTGCACCAGGCTCAACAGGATTGACATGTAGCCAAGGTCAGTGTTTATTACTTATATGAGTTCCTTCGTATTGAAAGCATTTTAATGACTAATAAGTTGATGATCTAACTTGTCTTGTAGTAACCTTGTTATTGTTATAGAGTGATCCACAGCTGTGCTGCACTTATTTAGAGTCAATAATTTATTTGTTATGTTTTACAATACAAAAAATTACAATTTTGACCATCTGTCTCCATGGTAACAGGACAAAAAATGAAAACTTCTGCATAGCAAAAAGGCACTACTTCACCACTAGATTGATATGCATGCACAGTTTCGTTAAGTTTTCTTGAATGTTATTGGAGATACGCTCCGGAAACACTTTGGACGGACGGAACCCGTCTGTTCATCCCCAGTAAACTTCGTTTGGCGGGGATACATATTGAACAATCTTCTAATAGATATTTGTTAAGAGTTGACGAGTTTTTATAATGTATCCTCCACAATCAAAAGACGTAATATCGCGATTGTAGACACTTAATTAAGACTTTCCTGCGGGCGACACCTTATATAGCGGGTTTGAAAGCCTCGTTGATTTAGATATCTATGTTGTTCGGAGCTTCGTGCTCCGTGTAGCCCTGGTCAAATAAGACAGGTTGAAGTCTAGGAGGATTCGCCTCTTCTTATCTAGCCCTGATGATTACTTTTCGTCTCTGCTATTTTTCACTTACTATCCTGTATTCTTCTATTAATCTATGTTTCACTCTCGAGATATAAGATAACAGAGGGCCCTTTTAACGATTAATGTTTAAGTCAATCTAGACGAAAGGCACAATGTGGACTTTTCCAATTGACATCCCGGCCGTCGACAGATTTCGACTTTACGTATGTTTTGCGTATTCATGAATGATTCCTCTCGTTCTGTTGATCCTATTCATACTGTTTTCTAAGGAAAGAAATAAAGTACTTAATTATCTTAATATAAAAGAAGTAAATACGAACAAGAGGCTCATAGGATCTATACGTCCCTCTGAATTGGCATTAGAAACGTTTGACCCTAGGGTCACACCTTGAACAAAGTTGGTTCTCGATGCCCTTAAGGTACTAAAAATTAAACCAGTTACATGTAGCAATTTTTGGTCCTTTTCGTGGCTACCCTAGGGACCAAGTCCCTTCATTTTAACAAATCTAATCCCCCTTTTCCTAGAAATACATTCTTCGAAGTTTGGATGAAACTGGTTAGGCTGTTTAGGATAAAAGTCAAAAATGTGAAAAGTTAACATATTTGCTATATACATGTATATATAGTGTTGAACTTTGACCCAAAAATGCGTAGCCTGTTTTGACCCCAGGGTCACGCTTTAAACAAATTTGGTTCTCCGTGCCCTAAAGTAATAGATAACAAAGCATCAAGTTCTAGGCCTTCTAGGTTATCACAAGAAGATTTTTGGAATTTAGTCAATTTTCACCCTTTGGCCCCCACCAAATGTAACCCCTGGAGGTCGAACCCCTTCATTTGAACAAATATGAACTCCCTTTCCCTATGGATGCCTTCAATTAATTTTGGGTCAAATTGGTACAGTTCTTTTTCACAAAAAGCAAAAAATATGAAAAGTTATCATATTTGCAAAATTGTTGAATTTTGACCCCAAACGCGTGCCCTATTTTTAACCCAAGGGTCATGATCACCCCTTGAATAAATTTGGTTCTCCGTGACTTTAGGTTACTACATATTAAACCATTTAGCTCTAGGCCATCTAGTTTACTAGAAGATTTTTGAAGTTTTGTCGATTTGTCCCTACTTTGGCCCCTCAAGTGTCGCCCCCTGGGGACTGACCCCAATTATTTGAACAAATATAAATTCCCTCCCCCTAGGGATGCCTTCTATTAAGTTTGGATTGAAATGGTTCAGTCGTTTTGGAAGTCAAAATTGTGAAAAGTTGACTATTTGATATGGTGATGAACTTTGACCCAAAAATGCGTAACCTATTTTTGACCCCAGGGTCATGCCTTGATCGAACTTGGTTCTCAATGCCTTAAAGTTACTACATATCAAAACATATAGCTTTAGGCCTCTTAGTTTATACGAAAAAGATGTTTGAAGTTTTGTCAAAGTTTTCCGCTTTTGGCCCCTAATGGCACCCCCTGGAAGCCAAGCCCCTTTATGTGAACAAATCTGAATCCTCGTCCCCTAGGAATACTTCCTATCAAGTTTGAAGGAAATCATTCCAGTGGTTTAGGAAGTCGAAAATGTTAAAAGTTAACGACGACGGACGAACGGACGGACGGACGGACGGGATTTGTATTAGAAAAGTCTACCTTAAACCTTCGGTCAAATGCACTAAAAACCAAGACGATTTTCAAAAGCCGTAAGTCCCTGAACATGGGTAACAAAAGGAAAACATTGAATGCACACAGCAAAAAGAACCAAATATACAACTATTAACTCAGAAAGGAAACATCACTAATTTTTATTAAAAAAAACTAGAAGCGGAACCTAGTGCTCGCGATTTGGTTAGCCTTTCCCGCTACACATGTGCCACCCGTCGCGATGATTCCGTGTTATTCCGGTGTATGGCAACCCTTTACACTGTTATACAAGAGGCCCATCGGGCCTTAACGTCCATCTGGATTGACATTTGAATATTTTTGACCATAGGGTCACGCATTGAACAAACTTGTTTCCCAATGCCCTAAATTTACCAAAAACCAAAGCATTAAGCACTACGCCTTCTGGTTTTTTTTATCAGATTTTTGAAATCTGAATTCCCTTCCAACAGAGATGAACACTTCTACCGAGTTTGGATGAAATTGGTCAAATAGTTTTGGACAAGAAGTAAAAAATGTGAATAGTTAACTATTTTCTGTAGTGTTTAACTTAGACCCTAAAACGCGTAACCTATTTTTGACCCCAAGGTCAAGACTTGAACAAACTTAGTTATCCATGCCTTAAAGCTACTTCATACCAAAACATTTAGCTCTAGGCTTTCTATAGTTTACTAGAAGAAGATTTTTGAAATTTTGTCAAATGTAGCCCCTCTCGGCCCCAGAGTGGCGCCCCTTGGGGCTCGAGCCCCCCATTTTAACAAATCTAAATTCCCTTTCCCAGAAATAACTTCTACCAAGTTTAGATGAAATAAGTCCAGTTGTTTTGGACAAGAAGTCAAAAATGTGAAAAGTAAACATATTTGAAATAGTGTTGTACTTTGACACCAAAATGCGTACCCTATTTTTTACCCAAGAGTCACGCCGTGAACAAACTTGGTTCCCATTCGCTAAAATCGCTACTTACCGAAACGTTAAGCTCTCGGCCTTTTGAAGATTTTTGAAGTTTTGACAAATTGTCCCCCTTTTCCCCACTAGTGGTGCCCCCTGAGGCCGAACCCCTTCATTTGAACAAATCTAAATCCCCTTTCCCTAGGGATACTTCCTACCAAGTTTAGACAAAATGGGTTCTGTGGTTTAGGAGAAGAAGTCGAAAATGTGAAACGCGAAGGGACGGATGGACTGATGACGGACGGGATTTGTGTGAGAAAAGTCCACCTAGGACCTTTGATCCAGATGGACTAAAGATTATCATATGTCACCATAAGAATATATCACATCTATAGTGACGAAAAAGCAAAGGAGAACAACCATTAGTACTTTTATTTATGTAACAGTATTATATGACATGTCCATAATTGTTTTGATATCAGGTTTCCTATATTTCACACATTTAAATGTATCGGAACATTGTCTACACATTTTTTTTAAACCTATCGAAAGTTGGCCGCATTGGTGAGCGTCGGACGTCTTATCCATTGTGCTACCTAACCAACTGCTTCATTTTGTTTGGTTTTGAATATTTTACATAGTTATATGTTTTACAAAGAATACAACTTGCAATCTCAAATGGGCCTCCAAAAATAGTATATATATACAAGAGACGAAAACCATTTCTCTATGTTATATGTTTTAGTCAAAGTTTCCAGGACTGGACGCAAATCGTTTTGTCATCAACGGACTTTCAAGAGAAAATGAATTGACAGGTGGTGAAGCTATCGTTTGTTTGTAAATAACTTTTGTTCTGTTGATCCCAGCTATTCTTCCTAGTTTCGAATTTTAAAAACAAGAAGATATAAATAAACAGAACGAGAGACATGCATTGGCAAACAAACAATAGTTACATCAACAATTAAACACCAGACTGTAAGGAAATAAATTAACAACAATTCGCAAGACTAGTAATATAATCGGACCTACTTAGGACTGAAATTAAGTTAAAGCGGTTATTAGGCCTGAACCTTTCCACTTCCCGCATGAGACTAGACAAACATTTAAAACAAATTATAAATACACGTTATGGCGCTGTAAATCATCTCGACAACCAACCGCTCACACTAGCACCAGAATACTGCTGCTGCAGCATTGTGAGCCCAAATATAAAAAAAAAACGTGAAGTCCGACTAAACAACCAGAGAAGAGAATATAAGGACCCACCCTGCTTGATATATGGAGCTTTAAACTGGCGCCCTTCATTGAGTCCTAGAAGTATTGTTCGAAAGTATACAAGGCCAAAGTCTATGTTAGTAAGAGGCGGTAAATGGACCAAATACTAGGCATGTAGTGAGTTTCACTATAAGAGGAGCATATCTACGTTAAATAGCAACATAGCATATACCTGGGTTGTTTTTAATGCTACTACATGTTTGAAAACAAGATCTGCATAAAATGAGGGTTGTGAAATGCCCCTAGTTGCACACGGGGAATTACAAGTTTGATCATATTTCAAAAGATCTCCTATAAAACTTTCAAAATGTGTAACGTTTTTTTTAATGTCGACACCTATGTTAAATAAGCTTGGTTGTAAGGTCATTATAACAAGAATGAAAGCTATTTACATCTGAACAAGCTCGGGCATAACAAAATAATTCAGAAATATAAATGCCGTATGATGGAAGTCGTGGAATATCTCCATCAATTATTTTGAAAAATAAAAAATCATCTCTTTTATCTAAGAGTTTAGTATGACAACAATATACAAAACAAGTTGCCTTTGACATACATTTGAAACCTTTTGGCAAATGTTTATCTGCCAAATTGTATAGTTGTATTGGTAAAGCTGTAAATAAGTAGATACTTATAACAAGTAGAATGCGGTCATGAAAAGGGGGAGGGAAGTTTACTCCTCATCGCCCTATCTTTACTGCTCTGCCTTCATGATAATGTTGCTGCTTCTTCTCCTCTCCTGTTAATAGTTTTTTCTCCTTTGCTTTTTCGTCGCCTTAACAGTGACATAATCTTATGGTGACACATGCTTTTTTAAACAGTGGAAAGGGTTGCCATACATCGGAATTACACGGATGCATCGCGGCGGGTGATACATGTGTAGCAGGAAACGCTTACCATATCGCAAGCACCTGGTTTCGCTTCTAAGTGTTTAATAGAAGTTCGTGATGTTTCCTTTTTTTAATTAATAGATGTGTATTTGGTTATTTTTTCTGTGTGCGTACCATGTTTTCCTTTTGTTGCCCATGTCCATGGACTCACGACCTTAGAATATCCTCTTGATGTTTCAAATTTACTACTTTATACAGAATGCATTACATTGGACAGGTAAAACGATAACTACCAGTGTGATGGCTATCCCCTTATAACGCCTGCAGTTTTCACTTTGAGTTATATTTTTCACTTGCAATTTTCTGTGTAAGATTAAGATACATTTCTGCCTTACTTTTACCTATGTCACATTTCAGCTGTGAGCACATCTGCAGTTTTCTGTTAACTCATCCCCACCTGGAGCAATGTTATTGCCACTCATATCACTATCTACAGGTAATTGTATCCCCTCGCAAAAAACAGGCTGGTTGTTGAATGTCTTTCTATATATTCATATGAATTGTTTCTTTTCTTCTATATAGACCAACCCAACAGTTTATGTAATCTTTGTCAGAATGGCATATATATATTAACGCCAATCCATGACATTATCAGACATGTAACAAAGACATATTTATAACATGTGTCATATTATTTTCAGACTTAGATGAATGTTTATTAAACCCATGCCAGAATGGAGGAACATGTAGCACGCCAGACTTCAACGGATTTGAATGTTCGTGCGTTCCTGGCTTCAGCGGTACTTTGTGCGAAACAGGTAAGATTTTATCTTAGATGTAGCAATAAAAGATATAAAATATACATATTTATCCATGTATGAATTTGAAAAACATCTAATTTTGGAATTTTTTGATTTTCTTTAGATATATTTGTATTCATGTAACCTTCGCTTATGCGTGTGAATCCCGTGTACGTTAGGATTTTAGGGTATAATTGTTTTTGTGATATATATGGAGATAAATAACCAAGCTATACCTCAAAATATACAATTAAAGCCCTGAGTGAGAATAGAAGTCTCGATCATGACGTTAACAACATTGCCTAGCTAAGATATTCCAGCGACTTAACCGACTGGGCTACTTCACACCCCAAACATATTGATACGTTCTGTTGATCCTATTTCTTCTTGTTTTGTACATGTTTATATGTATACATGTAACATAAAAATGCAATCTGAACCATGCCTCTAAACAATAAGATATTTATGAAAAGAAAAAGCCAATACTATGTGTTAGATACGCCCGTCCAGACCTCCAGATCTGAATTAGAATGGACAAGACCTCTGTTAATCAAAGCTAAAAAGCAAACGAAGGGGTGAGGGGAATATGTACGATGGTTATGATTGCCAAAACTACACCCAAACGATAATATAAAATTATCTTGCGAAACATTTTAAACTTACGTGCAGTAAAAAAAAATTTAAGTGTATTCTTCTGGACACGTGTTTCGTATAACCCAATCCTCATCAGCAAAGGTGACATTTAATTGATATAGAATTAAAACTTTTTTAAAGACAGACAGACAGACAGACAGACAGACAGACAGACAGACAGACAGGCGGACGGACGAAAAATCGAAGCAGATGCAAATTATAAATATAAAGCCCATTTGGCCTTAACGTCCTTCTGGTTGAAATTTGCCTAGCAGTTTCAGAGGCCCCACTCAACTGTCCCCTTGGGACTTTATATGTACCATCTTAAATACCCTTTTTCTAGGGATACTTCCTGCCAAATTTGTTGGAAATCTGATATATTGTTTCAGAGGAGATGTAGTTTAAATGCAAACTGTCAAATTTACCCCTTTTGGACCCGACAACCTGTCCTATGAGGGTCAATAATTTATTTGTACGATATTGAACCCCCTTCCCCCAAGGATGCTTCCTGTCAAATTTGGTTGAAATCTGTCTAGTAGTTTCTGAGGAGATGTCTGTAAATGGCAAACGGTCAAATTAACCCCTTTAGGCCTCGCCTACCTGTCTCCTGGAGTCAGGTAATTCATTTGTACAATCTTGAGTCCCCATACCATACGGATGCTTCCTGCCAAATTTGGTTGAACTCTGCCTAGTAGTTTTGGCCCCGCCTACCTGTTCCCTTTGGGATCAATAACTTATTTGTATAATGTTGAATACACCTAAGAAAATATTACGCGGCGGGCACATTGACATGATATTTCACTCTGTAACATTGTCCTGATACCGAGCCAACTCGTCCTCCTTCTACCTAGTAATGTTTAGCAGGGACAAAGACGATTGCCTTATTTTAACTTCTTAAGCTTTGACGGGACCTGGATTCGATACCGTGACCTGGGATTCAAGCACCAGTCTACCAGCACAAAGCAAACGCCCTTACCACTGGTTCACCGCGCTGGTATGTCCATGTATATGAGTTAATATAAGATGTGCTAAAGTGTGCGCTTAGCATAAATGTGTATTCATGTGCTTGGTTGGTTTTGTCTATAGCTTCGATTGTTTCTTGATAGTAAAAATGTACAAACAACATATACAGCGTTTCATTCTCTTTTCTAGATATAAACGAATGCGATCCCAATCCATGCTCAAACGGGGGTACGTGTACAGATCAAGTGAACGCATTCGTGTGCACCTGTGCACCAGGCTCAACAGGATTGACATGTAGCCAAGGTCAGTGTTTATTACTTATATGAGTTCCTTCGTATTGAAAGCATTTTAATGACTAATAAGTTGATGATCTAACTTGTCTTGTAGTAACCTTGTTATTGTTATAGAGTGATCCACAGCTGTGCTGCACTTATTTAGAGTCAATAATTTATTTGTTATGTTTTACAATACAAAAAATTACAATTTTGACCATCTGTCTCCATGGTAACAGGACAAAAAATGAAAACTTCTGCATAGCAAAAAGGCACTACTTCACCACTAGATTGATATGCATGCACAGTTTCGTTAAGTTTTCTTGAATGTTATTGGAGATACGCTCCGGAAACACTTTGGACGGACGGAACCCGTCTGTTCATCCCCAGTAAACTTCGTTTGGCGGGGATACATATTGAACAATCTTCTAATAGATATTTGTTAAGAGTTGACGAGTTTTTATAATGTATCCTCCACAATCAAAAGACGTAATATCGCGATTGTAGACACTTAATTAAGACTTTCCTGCGGGCGACACCTTATATAGCGGGTTTGAAAGCCTCGTTGATTTAGATATCTATGTTGTTCGGAGCTTCGTGCTCCGTGTAGCCCTGGTCAAATAAGACAGGTTGAAGTCTAGGAGGATTCGCCTCTTCTTATCTAGCCCTGATGATTACTTTTCGTCTCTGCTATTTTTCACTTACTATCCTGTATTCTTCTATTAATCTATGTTTCACTCTCGAGATATAAGATAACAGAGGGCCCTTTTAACGATTAATGTTTAAGTCAATCTAGACGAAAGGCACAATGTGGACTTTTCCAATTGACATCCCGGCCGTCGACAGATTTCGACTTTACGTATGTTTTGCGTATTCATGAATGATTCCTCTCGTTCTGTTGATCCTATTCATACTGTTTTCTAAGGAAAGAAATAAAGTACTTAATTATCTTAATATAAAAGAAGTAAATACGAACAAGAGGCTCATAGGATCTATACGTCCCTCTGAATTGGCATTAGAAACGTTTGACCCTAGGGTCACACCTTGAACAAAGTTGGTTCTCGATGCCCTTAAGGTACTAAAAATTAAACCAGTTACATGTAGCAATTTTTGGTCCTTTTCGTGGCTACCCTAGGGACCAAGTCCCTTCATTTTAACAAATCTAATCCCCCTTTTCCTAGAAATACATTCTTCGAAGTTTGGATGAAACTGGTTAGGCTGTTTAGGATAAAAGTCAAAAATGTGAAAAGTTAACATATTTGCTATATACATGTATATATAGTGTTGAACTTTGACCCAAAAATGCGTAGCCTGTTTTGACCCCAGGGTCACGCTTTAAACAAATTTGGTTCTCCGTGCCCTAAAGTAATAGATAACAAAGCATCAAGTTCTAGGCCTTCTAGGTTATCACAAGAAGATTTTTGGAATTTAGTCAATTTTCACCCTTTGGCCCCCACCAAATGTAACCCCTGGAGGTCGAACCCCTTCATTTGAACAAATATGAACTCCCTTTCCCTATGGATGCCTTCAATTAATTTTGGGTCAAATTGGTACAGTTCTTTTTCACAAAAAGCAAAAAATATGAAAAGTTATCATATTTGCAAAATTGTTGAATTTTGACCCCAAACGCGTGCCCTATTTTTAACCCAAGGGTCATGATCACCCCTTGAATAAATTTGGTTCTCCGTGACTTTAGGTTACTACATATTAAACCATTTAGCTCTAGGCCATCTAGTTTACTAGAAGATTTTTGAAGTTTTGTCGATTTGTCCCTACTTTGGCCCCTCAAGTGTCGCCCCCTGGGGACTGACCCCAATTATTTGAACAAATATAAATTCCCTCCCCCTAGGGATGCCTTCTATTAAGTTTGGATTGAAATGGTTCAGTCGTTTTGGAAGTCAAAATTGTGAAAAGTTGACTATTTGATATGGTGATGAACTTTGACCCAAAAATGCGTAACCTATTTTTGACCCCAGGGTCATGCCTTGATCGAACTTGGTTCTCAATGCCTTAAAGTTACTACATATCAAAACATATAGCTTTAGGCCTCTTAGTTTATACGAAAAAGATGTTTGAAGTTTTGTCAAAGTTTTCCGCTTTTGGCCCCTAATGGCACCCCCTGGAAGCCAAGCCCCTTTATGTGAACAAATCTGAATCCTCGTCCCCTAGGAATACTTCCTATCAAGTTTGAAGGAAATCATTCCAGTGGTTTAGGAAGTCGAAAATGTTAAAAGTTAACGACGACGGACGAACGGACGGACGGACGGACGGGATTTGTATTAGAAAAGTCTACCTTAAACCTTCGGTCAAATGCACTAAAAACCAAGACGATTTTCAAAAGCCGTAAGTCCCTGAACATGGGTAACAAAAGGAAAACATTGAATGCACACAGCAAAAAGAACCAAATATACAACTATTAACTCAGAAAGGAAACATCACTAATTTTTATTAAAAAAAACTAGAAGCGGAACCTAGTGCTCGCGATTTGGTTAGCCTTTCCCGCTACACATGTGCCACCCGTCGCGATGATTCCGTGTTATTCCGGTGTATGGCAACCCTTTACACTGTTATACAAGAGGCCCATCGGGCCTTAACGTCCATCTGGATTGACATTTGAATATTTTTGACCATAGGGTCACGCATTGAACAAACTTGTTTCCCAATGCCCTAAATTTACCAAAAACCAAAGCATTAAGCACTACGCCTTCTGGTTTTTTTTATCAGATTTTTGAAATCTGAATTCCCTTCCAACAGAGATGAACACTTCTACCGAGTTTGGATGAAATTGGTCAAATAGTTTTGGACAAGAAGTAAAAAATGTGAATAGTTAACTATTTTCTGTAGTGTTTAACTTAGACCCTAAAACGCGTAACCTATTTTTGACCCCAAGGTCAAGACTTGAACAAACTTAGTTATCCATGCCTTAAAGCTACTTCATACCAAAACATTTAGCTCTAGGCTTTCTATAGTTTACTAGAAGAAGATTTTTGAAATTTTGTCAAATGTAGCCCCTCTCGGCCCCAGAGTGGCGCCCCTTGGGGCTCGAGCCCCCCATTTTAACAAATCTAAATTCCCTTTCCCAGAAATAACTTCTACCAAGTTTAGATGAAATAAGTCCAGTTGTTTTGGACAAGAAGTCAAAAATGTGAAAAGTAAACATATTTGAAATAGTGTTGTACTTTGACACCAAAATGCGTACCCTATTTTTTACCCAAGAGTCACGCCGTGAACAAACTTGGTTCCCATTCGCTAAAATCGCTACTTACCGAAACGTTAAGCTCTCGGCCTTTTGAAGATTTTTGAAGTTTTGACAAATTGTCCCCCTTTTCCCCACTAGTGGTGCCCCCTGAGGCCGAACCCCTTCATTTGAACAAATCTAAATCCCCTTTCCCTAGGGATACTTCCTACCAAGTTTAGACAAAATGGGTTCTGTGGTTTAGGAGAAGAAGTCGAAAATGTGAAACGCGAAGGGACGGATGGACTGATGACGGACGGGATTTGTGTGAGAAAAGTCCACCTAGGACCTTTGATCCAGATGGACTAAAGATTATCATATGTCACCATAAGAATATATCACATCTATAGTGACGAAAAAGCAAAGGAGAACAACCATTAGTACTTTTATTTATGTAACAGTATTATATGACATGTCCATAATTGTTTTGATATCAGGTTTCCTATATTTCACACATTTAAATGTATCGGAACATTGTCTACACATTTTTTTTAAACCTATCGAAAGTTGGCCGCATTGGTGAGCGTCGGACGTCTTATCCATTGTGCTACCTAACCAACTGCTTCATTTTGTTTGGTTTTGAATATTTTACATAGTTATATGTTTTACAAAGAATACAACTTGCAATCTCAAATGGGCCTCCAAAAATAGTATATATATACAAGAGACGAAAACCATTTCTCTATGTTATATGTTTTAGTCAAAGTTTCCAGGACTGGACGCAAATCGTTTTGTCATCAACGGACTTTCAAGAGAAAATGAATTGACAGGTGGTGAAGCTATCGTTTGTTTGTAAATAACTTTTGTTCTGTTGATCCCAGCTATTCTTCCTAGTTTCGAATTTTAAAAACAAGAAGATATAAATAAACAGAACGAGAGACATGCATTGGCAAACAAACAATAGTTACATCAACAATTAAACACCAGACTGTAAGGAAATAAATTAACAACAATTCGCAAGACTAGTAATATAATCGGACCTACTTAGGACTGAAATTAAGTTAAAGCGGTTATTAGGCCTGAACCTTTCCACTTCCCGCATGAGACTAGACAAACATTTAAAACAAATTATAAATACACGTTATGGCGCTGTAAATCATCTCGACAACCAACCGCTCACACTAGCACCAGAATACTGCTGCTGCAGCATTGTGAGCCCAAATATAAAAAAAAAACGTGAAGTCCGACTAAACAACCAGAGAAGAGAATATAAGGACCCACCCTGCTTGATATATGGAGCTTTAAACTGGCGCCCTTCATTGAGTCCTAGAAGTATTGTTCGAAAGTATACAAGGCCAAAGTCTATGTTAGTAAGAGGCGGTAAATGGACCAAATACTAGGCATGTAGTGAGTTTCACTATAAGAGGAGCATATCTACGTTAAATAGCAACATAGCATATACCTGGGTTGTTTTTAATGCTACTACATGTTTGAAAACAAGATCTGCATAAAATGAGGGTTGTGAAATGCCCCTAGTTGCACACGGGGAATTACAAGTTTGATCATATTTCAAAAGATCTCCTATAAAACTTTCAAAATGTGTAACGTTTTTTTTAATGTCGACACCTATGTTAAATAAGCTTGGTTGTAAGGTCATTATAACAAGAATGAAAGCTATTTACATCTGAACAAGCTCGGGCATAACAAAATAATTCAGAAATATAAATGCCGTATGATGGAAGTCGTGGAATATCTCCATCAATTATTTTGAAAAATAAAAAATCATCTCTTTTATCTAAGAGTTTAGTATGACAACAATATACAAAACAAGTTGCCTTTGACATACATTTGAAACCTTTTGGCAAATGTTTATCTGCCAAATTGTATAGTTGTATTGGTAAAGCTGTAAATAAGTAGATACTTATAACAAGTAGAATGCGGTCATGAAAAGGGGGAGGGAAGTTTACTCCTCATCGCCCTATCTTTACTGCTCTGCCTTCATGATAATGTTGCTGCTTCTTCTCCTCTCCTGTTAATAGTTTTTTCTCCTTTGCTTTTTCGTCGCCTTAACAGTGACATAATCTTATGGTGACACATGCTTTTTTAAACAGTGGAAAGGGTTGCCATACATCGGAATTACACGGATGCATCGCGGCGGGTGATACATGTGTAGCAGGAAACGCTTACCATATCGCAAGCACCTGGTTTCGCTTCTAAGTGTTTAATAGAAGTTCGTGATGTTTCCTTTTTTTAATTAATAGATGTGTATTTGGTTATTTTTTCTGTGTGCGTACCATGTTTTCCTTTTGTTGCCCATGTCCATGGACTCACGACCTTAGAATATCCTCTTGATGTTTCAAATTTACTACTTTATACAGAATGCATTACATTGGACAGGTAAAACGATAACTACCAGTGTGATGGCTATCCCCTTATAACGCCTGCAGTTTTCACTTTGAGTTATATTTTTCACTTGCAATTTTCTGTGTAAGATTAAGATACATTTCTGCCTTACTTTTACCTATGTCACATTTCAGCTGTGAGCACATCTGCAGTTTTCTGTTAACTCATCCCCACCTGGAGCAATGTTATTGCCACTCATATCACTATCTACAGGTAATTGTATCCCCTCGCAAAAAACAGGCTGGTTGTTGAATGTCTTTCTATATATTCATATGAATTGTTTCTTTTCTTCTATATAGACCAACCCAACAGTTTATGTAATCTTTGTCAGAATGGCATATATATATTAACGCCAATCCATGACATTATCAGACATGTAACAAAGACATATTTATAACATGTGTCATATTATTTTCAGACTTAGATGAATGTTTATTAAACCCATGCCAGAATGGAGGAACATGTAGCACGCCAGACTTCAACGGATTTGAATGTTCGTGCGTTCCTGGCTTCAGCGGTACTTTGTGCGAAACAGGTAAGATTTTATCTTAGATGTAGCAATAAAAGATATAAAATATACATATTTATCCATGTATGAATTTGAAAAACATCTAATTTTGGAATTTTTTGATTTTCTTTAGATATATTTGTATTCATGTAACCTTCGCTTATGCGTGTGAATCCCGTGTACGTTAGGATTTTAGGGTATAATTGTTTTTGTGATATATATGGAGATAAATAACCAAGCTATACCTCAAAAGATACAATTAAAGCCCCGAGTGAGAATAGAAGTCTAGAAGATATTCCAGCGACTTAACCGACTGAGCTACTACACACCCCAAACATATTGGAACGTACATAATGTTTATATGTAATATAAAAATGCAATCTGAAACATGCCTCTAATAAATATGATATTTTTCAAAAGAAATACAATACTATGTAACCGATACCCCGTCCAGAACTACAGATATGAATTAGAATGGATCTAGGTTAATCAAAGCTTAAAAGGGGTGAAGGGAATATTTTTGATGGTTATGATTGCCAAAACTACAACCAAACAATAATATGAAATTATCTTGCCAAACATGTTAAATGTACACGCAGTTAAAAAAAGGAATTTGTAAGCGTATTCCTCTGGACACGTGTTTCGTATAACCATATCTTATCAGCAAAGGTGACGTTTTAATTGATATAGAATGAACATTTTTCTAAAAAAACATACAGACATACAGACAGACGGACGGACGGACAATAAAGAAAGGAAGATGCAAATAATAATTAAGAGGCTCATTGGGCCTTAACGTCCTTCTGGTGAAATCTGCTACGTAGTTTCAGAGAAGATATTATTTAAAGGCTTTCTTACCCCTTTTGGGCCCGCTCAACTGTTCCCTTGGGGTTCAGTGACTGCATCTGTACCATCTTGAATCCCTTTTCCCTAAGGATTCTGTCTACCGAATTTGGTGGAAATCTACCACATTGTTTCAGAGGAGATGTTGTTTACAGGCAAACTGTCAAATTTGCCCCTTTTGGACCCGACAACCTGCCCAATT
>JAUMGZ010160725.1:0-16316 GCA_032359645.1 Pododesmus macrochisma
TACAGGTAAGTATAAAACTGTATCTTCTTAGGTCCGAAACTCAAAAATAACTGGCACAACGTTATGAATCGGGAATATATAGAGACAGATTCAAATAAAATAGAGAAGATAATGAGTGGAAAGTACCAACAACATGTGAAGAAGTAAGGTCTTTTCTTGGATTTGCTGGATATTACCGCCGCTTTATCAAAGATTTTTCGAAGATTGTTTTACCATTGACAGAAATCATGCCTTTTCCAAAGAAGAAGACTCGAGGCAAGACGAAAGATTAGTCAAAATAGAAATGGGGTCCAGAACAAGATGCTGCCTTTAACAAACTTAATGAAATTCTGTAATCACCACCTAAAGTTGCTTCTCCTGATTATAATCAGGCTTTTAAATTACATACTGATGCCAGTAACAAAGGGTAAGGAACAGTTTTGTATCAGAAACAAGACATTATCTTGCGAGTTATTGGATATGCAAGCAGAGGACTTTCTCATACTGAGAGAAACTACACGGCACATGAGCTGGAATTCCTTGCATTAAAGTGGGCTGTGACAGATAAATTTAAAGAATATCTTTATCAGCATCCATTTACTGTTGTAACAGACAATAACCCCTTAACTTACATTTTGACTTCTGCTAAATTGGATGCCACAGGCCATAGAGGGTTAGCAGTTTTGTCAGCATATGACTTTGACATTAAATATCGGTCTGGTAAATTGAACACCGATGCTGACGTGTTGTCACGACTACCAACTGCTTCCCAGATGGACAGGATTTCCAAGGATTCTATTTCTACAGTGTGTCAGATGATACATGGACAGCCTCATATTGAGAGTTTGTATCTTTCATTAACATTGCCGGAAAACTTAGACCCTAGAGTTGATCAGGACATTGATGAATTTAGTCATCGCGACATACGAACAGCACAGATGAGGGATCATGTGAATGCTACTTGCATGTCATATTTACAGAGAAATGTGAAACCAAGAAGACACCAAGTGCAAAGTAATCAATGGATCCCAATTTTGTATAAAATGTTTGACCATTTGAAGATTGTCAGAAGAGTGCTCTACAGTGATACCGTAGTTGGGATGGGAAGAAGTTGCATCAGCTTGTTCTGCCTGCAGAGTTGATTCCTATAGTCTTACACAGCCTTCATGACAACATGGGCCATCTTGCAGTTGCCAAGACTTTATCCTTGTGCAGAGACAGGTGTTTTTGGCCAGGCATGTCAAAGGATATAGAACAGTGGATTGGAAATTGTCCCAGGTGTTTGCGAAGGAAGTCGCCGTCGCCTACTAACGAGAGAGCGCCACTTGTGTCAATTTCTTTGACTGAACCTCTTGAATTAGTGTGCATGGACTATTTAACATTGGAACCTTCAAAGGGGAATTTTCAGCATATTCTCGTTATAACAGATCATTTCCCGCGTTATGCTGTGGCTATTCCCACAAAGAATCAAACTTCAAGAACGACTGCTGAAGCTTTGTTGAACAATGTCATTGTTCATTATGGTTTACCGAAACGCATACATTCGGATCAAAATCAGAGTAAATTTATGAAGGAGCTTTACAAAATTACTGGAATAACCAGATCACGCATAAAAAACATATCATCCCCAAGGAAATGGCCAGTGTGAGGGGATGGAAGAACTTTCATCAGAATAGAAAGACTGGAAGTCGTATGTCGGACCATTGGTTCATGCTTATAACGCAACACGTCACGAAACTACAGGTTACTCGCCTTTCTTTTTGATGTATGGTAGACAACCAAGACTTCCAATCGACATCGCATTTGGATTGGACGGGACACAGAAGGACAAAGATCATTGTCAGTATGTCACAACGTTACGGAAGAGACTTAAAGAGTCTTATGACATAGCATTGACGAAGGCTGCGACATCACAAGATCGCCAAAAGTCTTGTATGACCGTCGTATTAGAGGAGCTTGCCTAATGTAGGCGACAGAGTACTTGTGAAAACACTTGTTCTTTATGGTAAACATAAGCTTGCTGATAGATGGGATGAAGATGTTAACATCATAAAAGAGCAACCCAATAAAGAAATACCAGTATTCGTCGTAAAGAAAGAGACAGGGGATGGAAAATGTAGAATCTTGCACAGGAATTTACCTTTGCCTATTGGATATATTTCACCTGAACAGAAATCTACGTCAGAGGAACTATGCCAACGAACATGGATTAAAAGTTTTGCCTAAGCCAAAACCGCAGCCAAGAACCAGGTTTAGAAAAGAAAAGGAGTTACAGACCACATCTGTTGAACTACCTCAGGATGATGAAACTAGAGTTAGTGATAATGAAGAGAGTGAAGAAGAAGATGTTATTGTTGTTAAACCTTCTAATGTATTTAACGGTCAGAAAAATGTTAATACTAATGTTTCACATGATACTTTGCATGTAGATGGGTATGTATTCTTACAGCAGTCCATACCAGAACCGGAATGGCAACAGAGAGCTACATACATTGAGAGAATGTTGGCCAAGTTTACAGATCCTGTCATAACAGCTAGACTTTTAGATGTGCTTATCAAAACCATTTCTTTTTAGGTGTTGCAAATGTCGAGGACGCCATTTTTTATGCTTATTATTTTTTTGTTTAAAATCAAAATAAAACACTGTAAAATAAAACATTAATAAATATGTTTTCAGTTTTAGTCTATACGTTTATATTGTCTTGCGTTTTGAATTAATACGCGCGCTGTGGTGTGAACTATGCTGTGTATGTCTAATAATTACTAACTCCAGAACGGAAATGACCACTATGACGAAGACAAGAATATGCACGGACAGCTAGGTGCCTGCGGTTTCCAGATTTTGACAAGAGACCGCATCAATCCACTGAAGCACTGGGGCGTGTTTTGAATTATTGCTTCTCTCTAGATCTTTCTGACACATAGATTTTAGTACATCATTTTTGCATTGGTGAGTGGAGACATTTTACTTTGAGAAATATAGGTTTCGTATTGTTACCTGTTCAGACATGCCTTTAGCGTGTAGAAACGATAACGTTGTAGTTCGTTTTTCTACCATTTTCATACTTTTTTTATAGGTATGGAAACTAAGCCACAGTTAGATATGTAAAGGCATCATTATACCACATATATGGTGAGCCTATATATATATATATTTGCAAATGAAATGATTCAGTTGTGTACATTTGTATTTGTGTAAAAGATGAGTTCTAAAAGAACATATTTTTCATATGTAAATGAGTAAACTTTGAAGTTCAAAAGCTCGATAAAATGTAAGAGAGTTTATTTTTAATATATATTGTTTTTAAACTATCTGTAATGGTTAATTGTTGTTAACCGTTGTAGTGATAATTTTATTTTTGTAATCATTGTAAAATAATGCGTATAGATTTGTGAGTAAAACAGTGAGGTGTTTTGGACTTTGCAAGTCTACGTAAAGACAACGTAACTTATATTCAGGAGCGTTTGATGAGTGACGTGAAATATATATTCATTTCGTATGTCTTATTGTGTATATGTATGTATTTTCAGGGCCGGTGTAGTCTTCTACACCCGCAATAAGCTATATCTGCAACGGACATCGTATTGGTGTTTGTGAATCAACCTCAAGCCCAGTTACAGCCCCGTTACATATACAAAACTGCACAAAACACATGTAATTTTTTTTTGTATTTACATGGTGCGTCAAAAGTTGCAATATTCGACAATTTAAAATTTGTATTTGAAAAAATATTTTTGTATTAAAAAAAATATTACATTCAATAAAATATTTTTGTATTCACAAAAAATATTTTTGCTTTCGATAAAAATATTTTTATATTCGATAAAATATTTTTGTATTCGAAAAAAATACTCTTGCATTCGACTGAAATATTTTATATTGATAAACATATTTTTGTATTCGATATAATATTTTTGCATTCATTATAAATATTTTTGTATTCGCAAAAATATTCAATATTTGCTGTCGATAAAAATATTTTTCCATTCAATAAAAATATTTTTGTATTAGGTAAAAAATATTTTTGTTTTCAATAACTGCCATTGTTGGATAGGAAAATGAGGGTCATTCCGTACCATCGTCAAATCGTACCAGACAATGCGGACCAAGATTTGGTTTGTTTTATCGGGGATAAACGTCCCTTCAACTCATGTAGAGATTATATCTAGAAGGACATATTCATGTGATAATTCACTCGTTCACACCGAGCCAACCAGTCTTATTCTTGGCAAATGCAAAAATATTTTTAGCGATTGCAAAAATATTTTTTGCAAATACCAAAATATTTTTATCGAATGCAAAACAAAATATTTTTATTGAATGCATATAAAAAAAAAATTGCGAATACCAAAATATTTTTATCAAAAGCAAAAAAAAAATTTATTGGATGCATAACATATTTTTTGCGAATATAAAAATATTTCATTGAATACAAAAATATTGTTACTTAATATATAAATATTTGTATTGAATGCTAAAATAATGTTTGCTAATATAAAAATATTTTATTGAATGCAAACATATTTCTATTGAATGCAAATATATATTTTGTTTAGTCCAAATTTAAAATCGTCGAATTATGCAACGTTTGACACGCCATATATTTATTACATAACTCTAATATATTAATCTGTTAGTTGACATAAGTATTACTCAGATTATACAACGGGAATTTCCAGTGGAACAAATCTCATCTCGTATCTCATTTATAATACGATTATTCGTGTCACACACAATAAAATGACGTAAGATTATACAAGTATGTAATAAAATACGGATATTGTTTGATGTTAATAATAAAAATAGCTGTAAAATAGGATGAGTGGAATCAACTGAATGCGAGACATTTACAATCCAACATTAGCTGTATCAAACCCGGTTTCTCCTTTGCAAAAAAGAGAATGACACGGACATTCCATGCAAAATACGAATCACTTATGACGAGAGTGGATTATAAATGAACTATCAAAACCATTGATTCGCTCTCATTAATATCAATTGAGGTCTACCATATTCCCATGATGATGTTATCATTGATACTCAAGTAGAGGAAGGTCAGACACATGGCTTCATCTCCATACTTATATCTATAAATAGTTAATCTATTGACGAAGGGAAATTTACGTGATGGATGATAATAAACATAGACGCACATCGAATGTCCGTACTGACGTTCAGCGGTTAAAAATAACATCTAAGTGTCCTTCTTACTCTGATTTTTCAAGGATTTCTTTAGACCCTGTCAAAATTTCGTTTTGTAGTTTTTATCTTGTATGCAAATTCTCAGCTGTAGTCGAAACCTTATCGTAGGAATGGACAACCATTTCGTTTTGCAGCGGTGACTTTTGATATTGCATTGGTGATCGTTTGTTTTGTAGATGTGATCGTTCGTGTTGCATTCGAGTCTGTTGAATATATTTTAAGCTGTTTATTTTGCAATGCACACTGTTCGTTTAAACGATGACTACCGTTTGTTTTGTATATTTAGATGTTTTCGAAATTGGATAGTTGAGGCCTCGAGCTCATTAACCGGTTTAACCATACCTCCTGGTTACGTGCTGGGTGACCGTCCTAAGTCGGTACGCATGGATTACTAGTCTTGAGGATTGCTGTGATGTCAATTTAATTCCTTACATTCTGGTGCTTGATTGTTTGATGCAGGTATTGTTTATTTGTCAATGTATCTCGATCAGTTGATTGACTGTTTTTGTCTTTTGAGTTGTATGATTGTAATCCTTTCTAGATTCTATGTTCTAGACAGGATGACAATCATATACAGTTAGACCGCGGGATATCAAACAGAAATTAGATTACTCAGTAGTTTCTAGTATTGATTGTTTAGTCTTTAAACAGGCCAATTAGTGCAGTAGAAATTATCAATCTTTCAATATATTACAAGAACGAGAAAACATTCTATAAAATGAATACGGAAGATCAAAGACACCGTACACACTGGAAAATAAGAATCATTTAAAATAAAAGTCTTATAAAAAAACGTAGATGATTGTTTTCTTTGTCATTTCCAAATCCTGTTGGAGCATTGTGTTTAGTGGACATATGCTAATTAATTGAAGTCATATAATTACATCGTATTTGCTCCATCTTAATCACGTCATTAAGGTTTTTCTCAAGTTGTTCAGCTTCTTTTTGTATGCATCAAATGTCTTTTTATTATCATATTAAATATAAAATATCATAACTCATATCTCTACTGACAAGAACTGAATTATCCCAAATACCTGTCCGAGATAATACACTGAAACCTTTCTACTATGACTGCGCGCACAACTTATTTAAGGGTTAGACTTTTTATAATTCTATTGTTGGGATGTGGTTATGCAGGGTCCTTCCTTCAGTCCTGTCTTTATTTGGCTCTTAAGTCAATGTTACTATTAATGTATTCTGCCCATATTCATCTACAGTTCGTAGTCTGTCTTTTGATAATATTTAATTCTGTATTAATTATTACGTCACCTTTGTCATGATGACTGGATTGTCCGAAACACATATCCAGAGGCTTTAAATTGTTTGTGTAGAGTTTATACTAGCCAATCGATGCGTCTTGGCTCTAAATTGTTTGTGTAGAGTTTATACTAGCAAAGCGATGCGTCTTGACTTTAAATTGTTTTTGTAGAGCTTATACTAGCCAAGCGATGCGTCTTGGCTTTTAATTGTTTGTGTAGAGTGTATACTAACTAAGCGATACGTTTTGGCTTTCAATTGTTTGTATAGAGTTAATACTGGCCAAGCGATGCTTTTTGGCTCTAAATTATTTGTGTATAGTTTATACTAGCCAAGCAAAACGTCTTGGCTCTAAATTGTTTGTGTAGTGTTTATACTAGCCAAGCGATGCGTCTTGGCTCTAAATTATTTGTGTAGTGTTTATACTAGCTAAGCGATGCGTCTTGGCTCTAAATTGTCTGTGTAGAGTTAATACTTGCCAAGCGATGCGTCTTGGCTTTAAATTGTTTGTGTAGTGTTTATACTAGCCAAGCGATGCGTCTTGGCTTTAAATTGTTTTGTAGAGTTTATACTAGCCAAGCGATGCGTCTTGGCTCTAAATTGTTTGTGTAGTGTTTATACTAGCCAAGCGATGCGTCTTGGCTCTAAATTGTTTGTGTAGAGTTTATTCTAGCCAAGCGATGTGTCTTGGCTTTAAATTGTTTGTGTATACTTTATATTAGCCAAGCGATGCGTCTTGACTCTAAATTGTTTGTGCAGAGCTTATACTAGTCAAGCGATGTGTCTTGGCTTTAAATTGTATGTGTAGAGTTTATACTAGCCAAGCGATGCGTCTTAGCTTTAAATTGTTTGTGTAGAGTTTATACTAGCCAAGCGATATGTCTTGGCTTTTTATAGTTTGTGTTTAGTTTTTACTAGCCAAGCGATGTGTCTTGGCTTTAAATTGTTTGTGTATAATTTATACTAGCCATGCAGCGATGTGTCTTGGTTTTAAATTGTTTGTGTATAGTTTATACTAGCCAAGCGATGTGTGTTGGCTTTAAATTGTTTGTGTATAGTTTTGGCAAGCCAAGCGATGTGTCTTGGCTTTCAGTTGTTTGTGTAGAGTTTTACTAGCCAAGCGATGTGTCTTGGCTTCAAATTGTTTGTGTAGAGTTTATACTAGCCAAGCGATGCGTCTTGGCTTTAAATTGTTTGTGTAGAGTTTATACTAGCCAAGCGATGTGTCTTGGCTTTAAATTGTTTGTGTATAGTTTATACTAGTCATGCAGCGATTTGTCTTGGCTTTAAATTGTTTGTGTAGAGTTTATACTAGCCAGGCGATGCGTATTGGCTTTAAATTGTTTTGTATAGTTTTTACTAGCCAAACAATGCGTCATGGCTTTTAAATATTTGTGTAGAGTTTATACTAGCCAAGCGATGCGTCTTGGCTTTACATTGCTTGTGTAGAGTTTATATTAGCCAAGCGATGCGTCTTAGGTTTAAATTGTTTTTGTATAGTTTATACTAGCCAAGCGATGCGTCTTGGCTTTAAAATATTTGTGTAGAGTTTATACTAGCCAAGCGATGCGTCTTGGCTTTAAAATATTTGTGTTTAGTTTATACTAGCCAAGCGATGCGTCTTGGCTTTAAATTGTTTCCTTTGTTTTCATTAACCATTCTGTCAATATCATTAAGATCTTTTCCTGATTTCATATAATATGATTGCATCAACAAATTGTGTGTAACCACATGCACGAATCCCACCAATACAACACTAATTTTGTGAAATCAATCTTTTAATATGAACAGATCAAACCTCATACGGATCGTGAAACACATGCATACAGACAAAATGCTACAAAACACCAGAATTCATACGTAATAACAAACCTGTGAAATGTCAGATATTCCGACGACTCCAGTTTTAATTCCAAACACTTTTATTTTAGAAGGATTACAAACATCTAGAGGACACGATGAACAGTATCGCCATTACTATATAGAGTACTAGTGTTCTCTTCCATTTTCCTGATTATGAAATAGATGTCTGTGATATTGATAGTATAAAAGCATTTTACTCGGAAAAACCCGGAACGAACACAGCTATACATGCAATATTGAACATAACAGTGTATATTTTACAGTAATATTATAAGTCAACTGATCAACTATATCGTGTTTTTGTTTGTGATGCTCATTCATAGATAAAGGTTTTTCGTCGTTTGTTTTATTTTTCTTGTTTCTTATACTTCAGTTGAATAAAATTCCCTCTGTTGGATTGTTTGAAGTACATGACACTGACAAACATGTCAACACTTTGTCATTTACAGAAAGTATGAGTTTATGATATTTGTCAAGGATTATCGTCTGTTTAGACGCAGTCGCTTGCAAAATCTTCCGCTGAGACCAAAGGAGAAAAACCAGTGTTAGGACAAGCGGAGGCAGGAATGGGATATCCAAGCAATAGGGACAGTACAGCAAGATGAGCCATTGCAACGGCATGTCCACCCACTCTTCTCGAACTTTACATGGGGATCTATAACGTGCAAGGGGTAAAAAATCCCTGTTCACGGGACCACCAGCTTAGCGTCCCCTCCAAAGACGTGTCAATCTTTGACTAGCCTACCCTTCAAACTATACGACTTGGGTGACCCTAAGAGAAATAAAAGTGCCAATCGGCAAAGTTTATACTTACTAACTTTATTGTAGTTGCAGTTTTTCGTTTTGTTTGTATGCAATGTGTAATTTGGAGTTCGTGTGAATATCAAAGACACATTCAGCCAACATTCTGGGAGTTTTATAGCGCCTCGATGAGCCGGAGATTTATGTTCTGTGAGTTTTATAGTGCCTCGATAATTCGGAGATTTATGAAGCTTTTTATACCTGGATATGGTTACCAAGGCAAGATTTGAAGAGTGGATACCATGTATTTAACTCTCTAACACGATATCAATGAAGTAAACAAGAAGAAATAGGATAAACAGAACACTACTGACAAGCAAACACTAATCTCATCATTACCATCAGAATAAACCTGCCAACAATCTGAAACGAGCATTTAAAACTGACGTCAAACCAATAGACACCCACAAACAGGACATATCCCATAACCCAACTCCAAGCCACGAATCAAAACTGACGTCAAACCAATAGACAACCACAAACAGGACATAACCCAACTCCAAGCCACGAATCAAAACTGACGTCAAACCAATAGACAACCACAAACAGGACATATCCCATAACCCAACTCCAAGCCACTAATCTAAACTGACGTCAAACCAATAGACAACCACAAACAGGACATATCCCATAACCCAACTCCAAGCTATGAATCAACCGTCATTCACGGGTCGAAGGGGAGATAGATTTAGAATAGACGAGATCAAAAGTGCCTAATTTTTTCATTTATCACTCCTGTTGCCGTTTCTATTCCTATCCAGTCTTCGTGGTTTTTGATATATGATAGTGAGGGGGTTGGCGCGCTTTCCGTGTAAATTATGCCAATGCATTATTTAAAAGGTATACAAGTCCATAGACATGGCACAGTGGTCGAACTAAAACCGGATGTACCGAACTCGTGAGGACTTTCCTCTACTTCAGAATGGTAACTGTATGGTTACTTTGATTAGTGTATGACTTCTAGCGATTACCATACGCATCTCTGATGAAGAGAATCCAGAGGAGCTCGATATATCCGGTTCATGGGAACACAAAAACCAATACAACCATTAAACTAAAAACAAAACAAATTCTATAAACAATTCTTGTTGTCGATCTTCTAATTCCGTTACGAGTTGGATCGCTATCTTTATACCCCTCCTTACTCAAGAAACTATTGGTACTCAATATTTTATGATTCCCTCACTGATGTGCACACATAAACTATACTCGCGTAACTCGTGTTTGTCAATATTCACACGTTAAGTGATCGAGAGAAGGCTTTTAAGTCCGCGTGTATGCATGCATTGCATTTTATGACAAAGGCGGGGAGATATATTGTATTGTCCACAGACAAAAGTATTGTAAATTGCTGTTTATTTTGGAAATATGTCCTTCTGGCTAGTGCGTTTGTCTCGCACAATTTCCTGTAGTGCACTTAATATAATCAATTATTCCTGATATTATTTTATATTGCGTTATAAACGTCAAAGAGAAATTCACACGTGACGTTTTATTGCCTTCGAAGTCGTCGCCGTCAACAAAGCGACACGCGGATCAGGAATTATCGTATAGCATGCTCTATATCTGGACCTCACGAGATGAGCAAGATTTATATACTGATTGCATTTAAAATAGAGATTTCAGTTCTTAAAACATCTCAAGAAAAACTGTTTTTTATCATAAGTGTGCGTGCGTGTGCGCGCATGTGTGTATGTGTAAAGGATAATGCATATATTTTGTTTAATCATATAACAATAATATAAATATATATAGAGAGACAAAAAACATTAAATATAACAAATAAATAGGAGTTGGCAAAACAACCTTTTAAAATATTACAGATTTATACAGATTTCTTGGTTTTCGTTTGTGCTTATTGTTTTAATAAATAGTATAATTAAAAGTATAAAAAGTGTTTTGTTGATGATATAGTTCTGATATAATAAGAAGTTTGAAGATAATGAAATTTATGTTTATCAACAAATTTCAACATTTTATCAGCTTCCTTAGTCGATGAATTAGATAAAAAATATTTTACTATTCAAATAAATAAATTCCGAGAAACTTACAATATGTTTTTTGCTTTCAAGATGACACAGAAAAGATGTCGACGTGCTACTTGAGACCCCAATACCGCGACTCGCTAGCAGACTAATTCTATATAATTACCTTCGAAGTATATTGATAAATTAAGTTTCACTCTCGAAAACAGATGTTGTTGTTATCCAATCAGATCGGACAAAGAAATTTGTTCTCGCGCGAATAACTAGGGTCAATAGGTCATACACGTTAAATGTAATTACCGGTACGGGCGCACAAATGAACGGTGAGGTTTCTCCTTTTCCGGATTAATATAGTTAGTGGCTGTATCCTTAGGGAGGCGGTTTCTCCTCATGACTTACTGCAAATTGATTTGTAAAACACAATTTAATAATAAGAGACACTGCTTCATCGATTCATTGCATCCCGGGAGAGATTTGTTATTGGGGAAGCCCGGTGCCGCATTGTAACAGTAAGATGTACGGAGTATGTGAGAGAACACTTCTCGCCATTGTTGAGTATAAGCCTATTACGATACACTTACCGTGCTACTCGGATAAAGTCGCTCATAACTCTGCAGAACTTCAAAAGAGAGCGGTTCTTCTTGGTTGGCGGGACAAAATACTTGACTTGCCGAACAGAATAATCAGATATTGGAAAAACACTCAATTGTCAACAAGTTAACACATCGATTCCGCATAACCAGTCATTAGGCACAGGATCATCAATGTGCTAAGAATGTGTTATCAAAATAATATTACACTGCCATAAACAAGGGACAAATATGCTGATATGTTGGATGCAGATATAAACATGGACTATGAGGATGAACAATTTTAACACAAAATGATCTACTTTTTTATTTAGGAATGGAGTTCATGTTTAGTTGTATTCCGGATATTCAAACATTAGTGTGCTAACATTTGTGTTAACTAAAAAAACCCAAGTTATTTACAGAAGAAACGCTATCAAAACAAACGTGGTAATTATATCAATACTGACAACCAAGCATTTATGAATGTTTTTAAATTGTGAAAACATTCATGTCCCATTAAGGACTTCTTCTAATAACTTCATAAAAATCACCAAATGGTACAAAAGTTCATTGACAGTATTCGGATCGTGTTTAAGTCGACAATTAGGTTTGTGTAGAAGATAGACTTAACATGGGTGTTAAATTGACCTTTCACAGACTTTGTAGTTTTAACCTAGTGCCAGTACCATTCAGTGAAAGTGATTCATGAGTTATGCAATTGTACATGATTGTTGCAAGCAGAACTATGGCTTTTAAACATGTTTCAAAAATATTTTATGTTCGCCATAAGGATTTTAAGCTTTATTTAACTCGCGTTCAAAGTTACAAGATTTAAGTGTCAACGATAATTTGATTAGATTCTCAAATTCCAAGGATCTAAATGTGTCTTAAACGTGAGTCTAGTTTGTGGAGACATTTCGTTATAAGTCAACGTACAATTCATAGATAATAATAGTATTTCAAGAACATTGAGACAAAACAAGAAGAGACAAAAACTCTTTAGGCACTTTAAATCGTGTTTCTATAATCTCGGTACATGTATATGCATATATTTTTCGGAAACACCGAATAGGATGTTTTTGGATATATTTTCTATGACTGACAGAGAGTTTGTGAGTTTTTTGTGAATTTAATTTCACAAATTGTTAAAAAGAATGAAACTTACCAAATGTACATGGGCAAAAGGTAAAACAGTTTCACAGGAACATTTTGTGAAAATATTTAGGCACGACTAAAGCAGAAGTAAATGGACGTTAATACGTGTTCATTTATGTTACATATTATGTTTATTATCTGTGACAAATGATCCGCGTGTTACTATTTATGTCAGCCATGGAGAGACGTTTTGTGAAGGTGTCGTTTATCCTGTTGCCATTTGTCTTGTATACCGCCGTGATGCTAAGAATGATCGACAACACTTGTCAGACGGACATTTTCAAAAAACAGCCAATTCCCCACGGTGTTCTCCAGCGCACTTCTTCTGTTGGTAGTTATTCTAACAAATCGCTACAAGACCTGTTGAAACAGTACGAGTACGTAGAGAAACAACGAGCACAAGTGTTAGGAGAATTAGATGCTGTTTTATCGCGTGGATCACATGGGACCCTTGACGCCCATGATTCAACCGTTAAATTCTTGAATACTGGAAATATACGGAGGCTAAAAGGTTTTGATAAAATTAAGACGAACTCTGCTGCCAGCTTCACAAAGCCGAGATATGTGTTTAACTGTACAAATACACACGCAATAAAACTGGTGAAGAAGATCGGGCATGGTGTTTCTAAACAGGCATTTCTAGGAAAGTATAAAGACAAATTCGTGGCCGTAAAAATGGTGACGCGCCATCAAAAGGAAGTCAGAATATGTATGGAGGATTTACGCGGGAAACATACAGATCATTCCGAGACTTTAAGATCGAGATGTTTCGTGTTTCCTACCATGAAACTCATGAAGGAAATTTTGCTTCTAGAGCAACTAGATCATCCTGGATTTGTAGACTTGTTAGGCTACTGTGTGCGTAGCGAGGAGAGCGATAGTACGGACATGGCGGAGCATGGCGTTGTAGCTATTTATGAATACGGAGAGAGATTTATTTTAGAAAATCTTCAATATTTACCTATTGATTCAAAGCTACAACATGCTTTACGTCTCTCCGAGTTCCTTCTTTATTTAGAACATTCCCCTTTGGGATCTTTACGAGTCAAAGATTTTAAAGAAGGACATTTTCTAATGGTAAATAAGAGTTTAAAAATGATAGATCTAGATGATGTAGATAATATAGAACCTTCTTGTGATATTTATTCAGAGATGTCGCCCATGACACTCGACCTTAGTACAGATGTCCAGTACAGAACATGCGAGCATGACATTCAGTGCCAAATGGGACTCTGTATCGGTTACAACGCCAAAGAAAATCTAAAATCAATGAACAGGTTATTCTTTAAAAGACTTTTGTATCCCATTTCTTATCCTTCTCATTTGACAGAAGCTGTTTCTCAGGTTAACGCTCGACTCGACACCTTGACTATTACTGTGGAAGAGTTAATTGAATTCTTGCAGCTAGCGCTTTCACACCTCCGCTAGCTAGAGTGTACACTATGGCGTGTTCCCCCTGTATGTAAGATAGCACCATTAGTAATGAAATAGGATGCAAACAATACAACAGCAAAAGTCTTGTATTGAAAACTGTTGTGATGGGTTAATTTTACGTAAGAACATTTGGAGACATAAAAACTCAAAAGCTATAGAAACATTCTTGAATTAAAAACGACAAGAACTACGCGTTTTTGCGATGCCAATTTCATTTTCGAAATTCAATTAGACAGGTTAACGTAAGTATCGAGTTGACAATTTCATATGAACTCTTACAGTCTATTTTAGATTTAGAAAAACAGAAATGCTTTTAAAATGTGCGTATGAGAATGTCAGTGGTAATGTGTGTGTGGTTGTCTGTGTGTTCGCAAATTGAAGTTATGTCTGTCTTTTTTAATTGTTTTCTAAAAAAGGAACTGAATAAAACATGTTGTTTCTAAATTAACCGAAGTTTTAATTTAATTTCAATTCCTATCTCATCAATGATTGTCCTACCACTAAGAACTCCGCTACGCTAAATGTATTAGAATGTCTGTTTCTACTTATATACACAATGACATATACGCCGGTGGAGAAACAGTAATTATTTCTTTTAAATTTTACTAAATATAATGTTCATACAGGTGTCATGCATTCATGATGTTACCGTATGATTTAGTGTATCTATTAATTTAGCATATTTGTGTCCCCGCTTTTCGAAGAAACCGGGGGAATATTAATTTGGGTGTGTGTCCGTCTGTTATAAATTCGTTTCCGTGCTTTAACTGTCCCTCAAAATTGTCTAAATTTAGTATGCTAGTACATAATGACAAGACTCAGACTACATTAGAAGGCCAAAGTAATGCGTGCATATTTACCCATATTTATGAAGTTAAAAAATTCTCCTTTGTTAATTAGATTCCGTGCTCTAACGGCCTTAAAAATGGTGTGGCGATTTCAACCAAATTTGGTATTCAAGTATATAATGACAAGATTAATGTTTAGTTTTGAAACTCATTACGATGTTTTTCTCTCAAAAATGTAGATCTAGCGGGGAACATAAATTTGTCTGTTAATCCTGTTTTTGATTCTGAGAAGAAAACGACTAAAGGAAAGACACGTTTATCACATAATTATTTATATCTATTTCTAGCGTACATAAATTCATATGTAATTTTCTTGTTTTCTACAAAGTGTGTCTTTCGGTTATTGTCCTGTCTAAGGTGTGGCAGTGCCTGTGTCTGAAAATAAAGAAGATAAGCTTTAAGGGTAACATGAGTGTTTCGGCAGCTGAGAGGACCCATGCTTGTGTTAAAATAACAGGAAAAATATAAATCAATTGTATTATTTCTTAATCATAACACGATGTGTATATAATGCCGACTAAGCATCGTCACTGTTGCTTTGTCGATGTATCTCGTTCTGTTGACTCCAATCTTCCTGTTTGTCAATGTGTCTCGTTCTGTTGACTCCACTAATCCTATTGTTCAATGTCTCTCGTTCTGTTGACTCCACTAATCCTACTTGTCAATGTCTCGCGTTCTGTTGACTCCACTTATCCTGTTTGTTAATGTCTCTCGTTCTGTTGACTCCACTAATCCTACTTGTCAATGTCTCGCGTTCTGTTGACTCCACTAATCCTGTTTGTTAATGTCTCTCGTTCTGTTGACTCCACTCATCCTGTTTGTCAGTCTCTCGTTCTGTTGATTCCACTCATCCTATTTGTCAATGTCTCTCGTTCTGTTGACTCCAATCTTCCTGTTTGTCAATGTGTCTCGTTCTGTTGACTCCACTAATCCTATTTGTCAATGTCTCTCGTTCTGTTGACTCCAATCATCCTGTTTGTCAATGTGTCTCGTTCTGTTGACTCCACTAATCCTATTTGTCAATGTCTCTCGTTCTGTTGACTCCAGTAATCCTACTTGTCAATGTCTCGCGTTCTGTTGACTCCACTAATCCTGTTTGTTAATGTCTCTCGTTCTGTTGATTCCACTCATCCTATTTGTCAATGTCTCTCGTTCTGTTGACTCCACTAATCCTACTTGTCAATGTCTCGCGTTCTGTTGACTCCACTTATCCTGT
>JAUMGZ010160736.1:0-28771 GCA_032359645.1 Pododesmus macrochisma
AATATACAAAGTCAATATATCCAGACACAACAATATACAAAGTCAATATACCCAGACACAACAATATACAAAGTCAAAATATCAAGATACAACAATATACAAAGTCAATACACCCAGACACAACAATATACAAAGTCAATATACCCAGACACAACAAAAACAAAGTCAATATATCCAGGTACAACAATATACAAAGTCAATATATCCAGGTACAACAATATACAAAGTCAATATACCCAGACACAACAATATACAAAGTCAATATACCCAGACACAACAATATACAAAGTCAATTTATCAAGACACAACAATATACAAAGTCAATATACCCAGACACAACAATATACAAAGCCAATATACCCAGATACAACAGCATAGGCAGTCAACATACCAAGATACAACAATATACAAAGTTGATATGCCCAGACACAATATACAAAAAGTCAATATGCCCAGACACAACAATATACAAAGTTAATATACCAAGACACAACAACATATTAAGTCAATTTTCCCAGATAGAACACAATATACCATGTCAATATACAATGTAACAAATACAACAGCATACAAAGTCAATACACCAAGATGTAACAATATTCAACTTGTTAAAGGTCATGGTACCCAGGTACAAGATTTTTTTAACATGTTGGTAATGTCTCAAATTTTTAACAGCTTCACACAGCTTCTTTAATACACAATTAAGGTCCATGAGTAAACTGATCATGAATGATATAATGAAACTAAAAAATGTAATAACAAAGAAACTCTTAATTTGGAATTTAGTTTATTTTTTATATGATATAATATATGCAATGATATGTAAATGACATGTTATGTTCTGTTAATAATGCTATATAAATGACACTGGAATGAGGAGTTTTACTCCAAGCGAAACATACAAAAACACAAGTACAATATAGAAAACATTTGTTCAAAGTATAATCTAAAAATTCTTTATTCATGTACATAAATAACTTATTGATGGTCAAGTAAAAAATATAAATATCATGTAGAATAATGCCATCTAACAATTACATCAATTAATATGAGATCATATTACAAATCTACACACAAAACCTTAACTGACATCATTAACAACATACACAGTTATCTCCCCTCTCAATAACAATTAAAATTCTTAACTGATTCTTGAAATTTTAATAGGATAAATCTAACCTAAAATAATTGTGCATTAAAATATTTCTCTTGACTCTATATTTATAAAATAACATGTTTGTTTAAAAATTAAAAGTATTTTGGATTTTGTTTCAGCACTATTTGTTTTAAAACCATAGTTCTTAGTTAAAAATAATATAAAACACATCTGTGGAATATATTGTGTTAAAATGTAAACATAAGTCACAACCTTCCTGTTAATAAAATATTTTATTTTTATAAATATGTAAGTCATAAATAAAGTTAGTAAATTTCTGTCAATCAGCTGAGAAATAATTTCCCAACATTTGCTGCCAAGCTGATCAACATTAACAACAACAGTAAATTTATCTTTTTTCATGCAAGTTTGAAAATAAAAAAACTTAACAGAAAATGACTAGTGTAAATTAAGATGAAGGAACTTGTCCTTCCTATATATAATGAATCAGTTCACGACATTATATACATTTACAGAACATCTGTAAGTCTATAACAAGTCTTCATGTCTGTAACCATTTCACGACATTATATACATTTACAGAACATCTGTAAGTCTATAACAAGTCTTCATGTCCTTAACCTTCTTCACAGGTGTGATTTTGTACACCTCACTTTAAAAGTTCTTATACACTCTTACTCTTCAAGTGTGTACAATCTTAAATGCAATAGGTATTCAACATTAAGATGTATTTCCTAGAACGGTGAGACTATTGTTAAGTAGTACATTGGAATGGTTGATTGATGATGGTTCTCTACATTGATATTCAAACAAAATCAACAGTTAGCTGCTCTCTTGTGAAATTATTGCAAGAAATGAGTGTTTATAGTACCATGATGGAGACAGTTTATAAAAGCACTATGTGTGCATGGCAGTGAACTAGCTTTCTGTGCTAGCATTATAGTTCAACACAGTTAGAATAGCAACTGGGACTGTTATTTCCTTGGCTGAAACTGACTAAGGTAAACGTGACACGTATCACAGTACTGATGCCCCATTACTCCCTTCTTACCACACAGACTACATGCTACATGACCTGGGGCTATGATTTCTGTGGGAGAGTCTGTACTGTCCTCATCCTCACACTCATTATCTGAGTATGAACCCCCCGCCACAGAATGTCTACCCTCCTCGTCACTCACATAACCACAGGTCCTATCATCTGTGCTCTGTTTAAACAAGTCTAAAGATTCCACTAATGCTATGCTGTCACTGAACGTCACAGATTTGCGAGGTCTAGGTTTTCTATTTTTCTTATTTCTGGTCAACACTGACTTAGGTTTCACTTCCATTGAACGAAAGTCTGATTCAGATTTACTGCGATGACGTCTGCCCAAGGAACCTTGAGAAACTGAGTCATCCACATAGTCAGTATTATGGCCTGACAAAGTTTGTTCAGTGCTACCCTCAAACCGGGATGCCAAGTCACGCACACTTGGTCGAAACTCCTCAGGTTCAGACACAGCACCATCACTTACACAATCCACATGTTGAAAGCTTGAAGGTTGTCCATGTTGAGGTGTCACAGGTCTACCTTGTTGTGGGGTCATTGGTCGGCCCTGTTGTGGGTTCATAGGCCCACCCTGCTGTGGGTTCATAGATCGACAATTAACTCTGGAACTATGTGACGGATGTCCATACAATTCTTGGTTCTGAAAATTTAAAAACACAATCAGTAAAGCATGTTTTAAAGAAGTTTTCTTTTAACAACTTCTAGAAGAAGAAAACTGTTGCAAACAATTGTTATCTGCTATTGATATGTTAACTTTCTGGATAATATTAAAACATTCATAATTATGACAATATACAGTGTGAATGTTGTGTTGTCAGTTAGTGTGCATTTACAGGTAGCAACTAAACATGCAATCATGTGACTACATTATGAAGTAACCAATGTTAAGTCATGTGACTACCTTATCCAGTTACCAATGTTATGTCATGTGACTACCTTATCCAGTTACCAATGGTATGTCATATGACTACAATCATGTGATACATTATTCAGTAACCAATTTTATGTCATGTGACTACAATCATGTGATACATTATTCAGTAACCAATGTTATGTCATATGATTAAATTATCCAGTAACCACTGTTATGTAATGTGAATGAATACATTATCCAGTAACCACTGTTATGTCACATGACTTCATTATCTAATAACCAATGTTATGTCATGTGACTAGTCATGTGATACATTATTCAGTTACCAATGTTATGTCATGTGATTAAATTATCCAGTAACCAATGTTATGTAATGTGAATGAATACATTATCCAGTAACCACTGTTATGTCATGTGACTTCATTATCCAGTAACCAATGTTATGTCATATGACTACAATCATGTGATACATTATCCAGTAACCACTGTTATGTCACATGACTTCATTATCCAGTAACCAATGTTATGTCACGTGACTACGTTATCCAGTTACCACTGTTTTGTCATGTGATTAAATTATCCAGTAACCACTGTTATGTCATGTGAATGAATGCATTATCCAGTAACCACTGTTATGTCATGTGATTAAATTATCCAGTAACCACTCATGTCATGTGACTTTAGTATAGATTGATTACTGTTATGTCATGTGACTACATTAGCAATATTAATCTCTGGTAAGTCACATGACTACACTGTGCAGTAACTTATGTTAGGTCATGATCATGTGATTACATTATTCAGTAACTACAATTACTATTATGCCATGTGACTACATTATTCAGTAACTACACAGGTGTTGGGTCATGCGACACTTGTCATGTGACCATTCACTAAAGATATCACAACTGATGACACACAGTACATTCACAAGTTATAGATTAATCACACCATAGATAACTGTACATAAAGTTGTCATTTGAGAAGCAGATTGAACTATCTACTAAGCTTAATGCACCGTGTCTACATGTACGAGTTGTGAATTTGTTTCAAAGTGATGATGATTTCTACTTACAGTAAGATTGTTATTGGATGTATTTGGGACCAGCTGAGGAGTTCCCTGGGAGTGAGGTCCAGCATTAGAGCAATCTGTCACAGCCACAAACAAGAAGAGTGTGTTAACAAAGCCAACTTAAAGCATGCAGTAGATAGGAACCTGTCCTTAAAGTACTTGTTATGTCTTATGACACACCAACACACTTAAGGACAGATTCCGCAGGTTAATAATTTAGTTATTATGCTGTAGTGAGTATAAGCATGCTCTTGGTTAATATAATTAATTGGTTAATAGAAGTGATTTAATGCTGCACTATACATGTTTATAAGTTAGTCTATACTATACATCTATATAACCTAGGGGAGTATAGCAGTTGTCATACTATATACCTAATATACTCAAGACCCTTTGATGTATTGGATCTATGACCTAAATATTTCCTAGAATATCCTTCAGGTAAATACAGTTATACCAACAAATATGTCAACAACCATGTCCCATCATACAATGCTAGTCTTAAAGCAAAAGAATTTCATTTCCTAAACAACAGATGTCCCCCTTGCTTTGTACACATGTATATAGAATATCTGGTTATATGCTATATAAAACATAGTAGAAGTAATGATATTATACATTATCTATTTCAACAATTTTCTAGCATTAGCTGTTTTTATCTACATTTTATCTTCATTTCTATGATTATATATCTGTCAAATATCCACCACCCTTAGCTTATAAAAACATCGGTAAATATGAAACATTTAATACGACGATCTATAAGTGACCTTCATCAAATGCTATAAATATCTCACACATACCGGTACTTATTGCCATCTTTATTATCAACAGTTATATAAAGCCAAGGTAAGTTATATATCATCTATAATAAAACAAGAACTGTCTTATAAGCTGGGTCAAGATAACTTGTGGTCAAGTATATAATTAATCACATGTTCACGATAAATGTCAATGTGAGCGACAGTTTACTTAAATGACACACAGCTGAAGACAGTTCTTGTTTAGGAGCAGAAAAGGGTTAGTACCTGTATGGTTATAAGACTGTTCAAGCTGAGGTGTTTTTCTACCAGATGTGACACATCGCTCTAATGTCCGAGCAGGCTGACTACTACCGGGCGGCTGATAGCCATTAAAACTGGCATGGCGGGCCAAGTTAGAGCCAGCACTACTACCTGAAGACTTCCTCCCTAGGGATCCTGTAGCATAGTCCCCATGTGGTGTGTAGTCCAGACCCCTGTTGGAGGTTTGACTGACTTGTGACATGTGATCTGTCCCCCATTTTGGCTTTGGAGGGAGGACAGGGTGTGACTTCACTGTTTGTTGTGAGGCTACAGTTGTACAAACCTTGTCCTGATGATGTCCCTGCGATGACGAATGTGGAGGGTATCCATGGTGACTATTGTTTTGGAGATGCCTTATTTCAGCTCGGTTAGATTTAACCTGTTGATGAGACGAGATCTGGTATTGCATGTGTTCACTGCCCTCGGTATGACCGGAGGAGTCAGAGTCACGGCAGTTGTCCATGGGAGTGGGTGTAATGGAGCCTGACGAAGGAGTACGTCCATGTTGTCCCTGATTGTACACTTCACCCACGTGATTATTACTAGGTACGGCACCAGGCTTTCCTTTCCTCTTCCTTGGTAGAGTAGCATAAATGTCTATATTATGACTACTAGCACCATTTCTACATTTCGTCCTGTCTACACCATTTGACGGGGAGTCTCTACCTTGATTATTATTAATACATAAAGGGCTAGTCCGATTCTCTTTACGATAATTCTTATTTTCAATAACACTATCTACGGAGTCTCTTGAACTTGACCTAGAATGAATGGTTTCTATGTTTTTGTAGAGATTTTGTCCGTTATAAGTGTGATTTTCACTGTATGAATGATTGGAGTTCTGCTTGTCACTGAAATACACAGTAAGAAATCTATTAGTAATGTAATATGACAGTGAAGATATATATATATAGAGGACAGAGTACTTTACATGATTGTGTACCATGTCACCATAGAAACATCAAAGTAACCATGACAACCCAAATAGACATCATTGTTTACAAACCTTGAATCATTTCATATGGAAGCTATTCAGTCAATTAGAAAAGAAACTTCTTCTACAACAGGGTCACAATAATAGATCCAACAATATCATAATATGGTGAAACAGAAGGTACACAATCACAAATATTTAATATGTTACACGGTATTTGAATGTGAAGAACTACTCTCTATGGCTTATGTACATTTAATTTGTTGTTAATAGTTATTGTACAGACTTCACCAGAAATATACTGAATCCAATACAGATGTAGAGTTAGTGTTAAGCTTGTATACAGTAACATGTGAAACTAACTCATGACAACGTATCATAGTAGTGCCTAATTCTCCCATGTTATCTAACTTTGGTCTTTACAAAGGAAAGAGCAAAGCATGGTATCCTCAAACCAATGCTCTTACACGAGGACAAGCACATGACAACTCATCTTCAAACCAGTCTGACTTACCTAAGACTACAAGGCGATGAACGGGCACTGTCAGAGCTACATGTTGATGATGAAGACTCTTGACGCACAACAAACCGTTTCTGAAGACTTCTTGCTTTCAGAACACAGGAATTGTGCATCTTTTGAGCAAACACAAATGACTTTTGGCTAATCGTTGGGATCTTCATTGCTTGTTTGAGACATTCTGAAACAGAAAATACTTCATTTAGAACCTGTCTGATGCATGCAAATGACCATATGTACAAGTTTGTGAGACAGAATTAAAATAGAAAGAGTTCTTACTGTCAATACTGAAACATCACTTTTAAGTCAAAAGTTTAATCATGTTTTTATACTTATTATAACTAATAAACATCAGATTATAAAATCAGATAGGATTTCATCAGTTACAAACATGTCTCATAGACTTGTGATGATTGAGAAAGTTGTACTAATAGAGAAAATGTGTAATACTTCACCACAAAGTTCTATTGACATGACATATAAATGACAGAATTGTTAACATACCAATTGCAGCATTGCAGTGCTTCAATGCCATGGCTCCGTTCTCCGAGGTTTCCACTAACATACACTGATCCATCCATTTATCAGCTCCCAAACATAATTTGTCAAATTCTTCTGTGGCACCTAGTTATCAAATTAAACATGTTCATTTTTATTTTGTGTAAAAATCAAATCTGTTAATTAATATGTTATACCATAAGTTTTTATTTTAAAAAATTTATGTAAAATGAATACACATTTAAGAACAGTTACTAAAGTGTCTATATCAGGAGATAGATCATGTCTAATTCTTACCATTGTTTTCCTGTCTGTTTGAAGGAGGGTTGGGTGGAGCCTGCAGTGAGGATTGGTATTGTGGCATACCTGAAAATCATAACATTGTTTAAATTATTACAGTAGTTGAATGAACTAAATAGATATGATAACACTAAATAAGCTGGTGTTGTGGGTATACCATTTTCATGCATTTATGAATATAACTGTTAAAAATTAAAATATAACAGCAATATCAGTGCATTTGCAATAGTTTTATTTCAAGAAGTCAAAGGCCACAAATATTAAAGGCTTATTTATTTTAACTTCAGATTAGACTGAATGCATGTTATGTTGTCAACAACACAATTATCACTATGAAGTCAAACTACATCTTATAGAACTATTACAGAACATAACTGTCTGAGATCAGTTATGAATTAAACAAACACACATCAAACAAAACTTGTTTATCACCCTACAATATCCAGTGCTTTCACATAAATATTTAATGTAGCCAACAATTTTATTATTCTTTGATGTTTAATAATAGTCAGCAATCTATGTAACTATGTAGTCACCACTAATTTACAAATAATTGACAAAATGTAAGTCAGAACCATTTTTCATTTCATATATGTTGCAGATTTATATAAATGTTTGTTGTGTTCAGCATATAAATAATAGTTTCAGTGAGCCATGACTTGACTTGCAATATCAACAAGGCATAACACTAGTTTGACAAGACATAACACATTATCAACCAAGCAGAACACAACTTAAAGCGGTCATTACACCATGTTAACAAGGCATAACATAAATTTGTAAGGAATGACTTGCATTTACAACAATACCCTAGGTGCAGTCAACCCACTAAATACACACAGCTTATGACGGTAAGGGGAACAAGATATCTGTAGAATTCGAATACTATATACAAAACATCTCAATCTTTGATCATGAAAGGTTAACTATTAATTTGAACATCAAACTTCAACAGGTATTTGAGGTACCCATTATTACAGCCATTTAAACCATACAAACAGAAGAACACAAGTGAGCGTAGTTTGATTTATACTTTCATATAGATAATCATCACACAATCATTTCCCAATAATTGCTCCTTGTTATCTAACAGATTATGATAAGAGAAATGATTAAGTACATACCTTTGTCATTTATGTGTGATTTGACTATTGCAGGATCATACAGCTGCTTCCGATCTGTTCCAGTACTGACCTCTCTCTGATAGTTATATTCTGTAAGTTCTGGACTAGTTTTGTCTCTCTGGTCATTTTGTCTGTAGCCAGAATTCTGACCAGTCAGATGAGTGGAGTACTGGGCAGCCACAGTAAATGTTGGACCATAGCGGTCAGATGATGGCGCATCGATAAAGGACTTGATATTCTCGGGTCTTGGGTTGAAGTTCTTGGGAGGGATCATACTTTTACTCAGGAAATACTGTGTCATTGGATCTAATGTTGTGCTGCCTGTTGAACTGGAGCTGTTCCTGTCACTGCTGCCATACCCAGAATCCCTCTGTGACTCCAGAAACGAAGCGTCACAGTGAATGGTTGATTTAGTCACACTGCTATTAGCACTTTTAAGACTGGATGTGTCCGAGTCAAAACTTGAGTTACTACAGTGACTCATACTACTGGCATTGGAAGTCTGCCGAGTTAATTTCTGAGTCTGATTTAAGATGCTTTCCACCATTTTACTATTAATGTATTTCTCAGCTTCTGGACTGTTAGGTTTTGTTTCAGACGATTTTCGTTCAGGCACAGCAGGTCCACTACGCTTTTTGAGTGGTTTTTTGTCTGGTTTTGCTGGTTTTGGAGGTTTATTACTACTGCTTGACTTGACATTGTTCTGGGGATCTGACTTTTGATATTCCATATTAGACTGAACAGTGTTACTAATGTTACTAGGTTTTGACATAATGTGAGAAGATGAATGACTACTGTTTTGATGATTTAACTCAGAATTTTGACTCACAGTAGAGCTATGACGTGAATGTTGATGTTCGTCGATGAGGGTATGAGTGGAACTCTCTCTGCTGTGAGATGGATAAGGTAGCTGATCACTATTCTCATAATTTAACGGTTGAGACCTATTTTGAACATTCTGTCGACTATTAGACACAAAGTTCTTCTCTATAATATTTGATGATTTACCCTTCTTATTTCTAGGAAGAGTTGCTAGTCCTGATTGGACAGGAGTGTGGTCCATGTTTTCATAGTTATGAACATTATTTGGCTTAGGTTTCATGACAGTGTGATGATGCATGTCAATATGATCAGCAGATAGGTTCTGTGGTGACTCCTCATAACTCACTGATCTTGTCCTTGTGTGTTTAGGTGGAAGTTTAGGTGCACTATATTCCGGTTTTGCTGCACTTATTGGTCTGTTCATGTGATTTTCATTGTGTCCAACAGAATCAGAATCTGATGAGGAGGATGAAGATCGAGTTGGATCAACATATCGTATCACATCGGCAGGAATTTTCCCATTGCCTTTCTTAAAACTTTCCTTCCTTTGCATTTCCGCTGCTCGTGAAAAGCTTGGTGTGACTGACATTTTATTTTGGTCAGGGCTACTGATGGACGGTCTACGGTACTGATTACTAGTGGACAGTGTGTAGTTGTATCCATCCACGTTGTCTCCTCCTAGAGGAAGGTTATTTGGTCGAGATGGCATTCCGTTATTTAGGCTACGCCCATCGTGTGGCGCCATGACCTGTCCTCCAGGAAGTCTATGTTTAATTGGCATATTGTTCATTGGAACAGCATATTCAGATCTGTTGTTTGATGAACCGTTGCTTGGCACTGCTTTGCCATTTTTGCCAGTAACAGCAATAAGGAAACTGGGTTGTCTGTGGTGATCAACAGACTTCTTAGTGACACCTGGATCTGCATCGGGAGATGTAGCATCTAAATTTAGCGGTTGACCATGGTTCATTGACTTGGATGGATCAGCCATGACACTTTGCTTAGCTATGTCAGCAGTAGTTTGTGGTCGGTTGACACTGGATGACTTCCTCCCATCAGAACACCCTGTAACACAGACAGATACATCAATAAAACATAACAATGCTTAATATAGACACCTATTAACAAACATCAATACTGATTATTGTATCAGGGAGGTAATAGATTTATAGTTCAATAATTTACCAGATAAAAAATCTACTTCAACCACTGAGATGACAGGCTATGGTTCAGATGATGTTTATTTGATGTGACTGCATATAAGGAGTTTTAATGACAAAAACTGATCAGCACAACTGTAACATCAATCAACCATGACACAGCACAGTATGTCTTCTTTCTAACTCACACTGTGACAGAAATTAAAAATTCTATTTTAACACAACTTTCAACCATTACCACGTAGGATCAGATACTACTAGATCATTTCTTATATAGTTTGAGTCTTGCATATACTTTTGTTTAATCTATGTGTACAATCAACATTTCATACGTCCCATTAAATATAACTAAGGATGATAATGTAAAATATGCAAATATAAAGTTATCTGAGGTAATAAAAAATTCTGTTTTAAATTTGAATTAAAACATTTTCAATTTATATTTATTTTGTTAAAAAGTTTTTTATGTAAATGGTCTTCCACTATAAGTAACCTCCAGGAGGGCCTCAATGATGAGACGAAGCCTTTAGTGGGTTTACAATGATGTATTAACCTGTCCTGTTTGTCACCTGAACTGTATCAAAACTCATTAACTCAGGTGAATAGTTTACCTCCAAGCCATTTAAATTAAACCCAAATAAACAGATCTCTTCACTAAGAGCTAGTGTTCATGAAATATAGTTATGTCACCAGATATGATATGAAGTACTATACACAAGTAAGAGCTAGTGTCCGTGAAATATAGTTATGTCACCAGATATAATATGAAGTACTATACACAAGTAAGAGCTAGTGTTCATGAAATATAGTTATGTCACCAGATATAATATGAAGTACTATACACAAGTAAGAGCTAGTGTCCGTGAAATATAGTTATGTCACCAGATATGATATAAAGTACTATACAAATCAACTTGTTTACCAATATTAATTAAATGTGTCAAAATTAAATACATGTTATCCCAGTTTTAATATATGAACCAACACTTTTCCCACAGATCGTGTAAAGTTTAAGTTTTCTATGTATTTAGATAAAACGATAATCATAAATCCTAGGGGTTTATATTACCTATACTATGCGTTATATAACTGTTGAAGCAATAAAGATACTTGTAACATATAGCTGTAAATAGGACAACAATTAGCAAGTGTTTACTGTAATGCTTCAGCAAGCATTATTACATTTAATCCAATATCCTTTACACAGCGCTAACAATAAAAAGAAGTTTTAAGTCGATCAACTTTTATACTGACGGTTCACATGTGAATTATTTACCTGACGTACAATGAAATGTTGTCAGTGTTCCAATATATCTAAACCACCTCGTTATGTATGTGCCAAGAAAATATTAAAAATCATAATAGAAATAATTGGATTATGTATCAGCACAATGTGTACAACTGAGCCAGTCATATCTGTGAAATAAACACTATGTTCACATTGATAAGTATTGTTTACTAGACATGGCGTGTATTGTTAAAGGGTCTCGCTTGTCAATAGGAAGATTCCTGTCTACTTGTACAATAGATAGTTATCAGGCTGGCAGATTTACAAACAAATGACATGTTTCACAATGAGGTTTAAAGGCAGTTAATACATGTAATAACAAACCTTTAGATGGAGTTCCGTATCCTGGTGCCATCATCCTTTTCTTCGGGGCTGTTTCAGTGGCTACAGGGCTCGCTGAAGGATTTGTGTAGAGTAGAAGAAGGGGCTGGTAATGTCCCCTACAACATTTGTCTACCACGTGTTCCCAGTGAGGTCCTACCTGTAGATGTAGAAGACATAAAATGTGATATCACATATCTATCTGACCACAAATATGTGTGATCTAAATGTGTAGGTAGCTCTTCCTTTGTTCAGGTCCACCACACCTCGCAACAACTCGTACAAATGAACACAATACATATGGCTCATCTTATTAATTAATTACATTAAAACATTAATGACACACTGTTACTACGATAACTATAGAGAAGTGATGACATCTAACAGGTCTACATCACATTTATGTCAGTATGTGTGCTGGGTGATGGACAATGAACAACAATCCAATACCATTACATACACCTAAATAAGTAGCTGTATTCTAATTAGTAGGATGAAAAACAGGATGCTAGCCCCCAGGGAAGTCATGCTAGCTCCCATTACATCTATATCTATAGATTTGAAAAGCTAATATTATGATTGGTTTTTTTGTAATTGAAGTTTTTATCGCAATTATCATAAGTATACAACACTGTGTACCTCTCACTTTCTTACAGAACATGTGGAGCTTCCTTATCAGACCATTGTATCAAAATTCTCAATAACTTTTTATTCCTTGTTTCACCGATTTCACCGATTTCAACATAACTTAACTTTTGAACTTCTTTGTATTGTAAGTACAATCAGATATTGTATATACCATTATGTCATTACTAGAAGCAGGATACAATTACAGTGTAACAAACCCAGGAAGAAGGAATTAAATAACGTACTATCTGTTGACCAGGTCCCGCAGATTGTATGATTATCACAACAGGTAGTTAATATTGTTATTATGTATTGACCTGGAAACACGCTACCTAGCTGTCGGTGTATTATGTAATAATATTGATTGGTTCCCCATGCTAATTACTCCACCTGAATATCAATTGTTATCAAGCAGAGAAATTATTGATTTCAACACAACACTTACATTCACTGCATCAAACTACCTTTTATCTTTTCTCTTAATCATTTTATCTCTATCATTAATGAATTCAAAGGTACCCCTTGGTTTCCATGAACTTTTACAATGTGTTTTATCTGTATTCATAAAGGATTCAAAGGTACCCCCTTGGTTCCCACAAGGTGATATAACGTACTTACCTCGCGAACAGTGGCATCATCAAAGTAGATCCACACTTTGAGTTTTGTATGGTAGACAAATGTTGAGTAATGTTTACCATAGTAACACACAAGGGCTGACAGCTGTAACTTAGGAAGATTGGTACCATTCTTCATGCCTTTTATCATCACAGAATGAAAGAGCTAAAAACAATTAAAATGAAATTCCATCAAGTTTAAAAATAAATCTAACAACTTATGTAAAATTAAATTAGAAATTCTTTTAGCTGTTTTACCTTAATTTGTGCAAAGTACAAAAAACAAGTTTAACTTACGTCAGGGAAAAGTATGGTAGTTCCAATGGATTGTGCCACCTCAGTAATCATATCTGGACTTGGTTTGTCTGTCTCCCATACCAGACCAATGCTCACTGCAAACAATAAACAGACCACACTTACACTATAATCAAAGACAATAGAGTTATAATGGTTGCTATGGTTGCTATAAGTATTATGATGCCTTGGTGTATACTCCTCTAAGTTATAACCCTTTACTAAAGATGACTAAACTATGGATTGCATGACAACATTAAATGTATAAGTATCTCACTGTAACAACCTCAAGGATATAAAGGGGACATTGACTTACCAACATCAGGACAATTCAACAGTGTTCTTCTGATCTGGACTCTTTTGCCACAGGAATTCTGTAAAATAAAATACAACTTCATGAACCTCAATAAATAACAATTATGTAAACTTTATAGCAATGTATCTATGTTTCTTGTAAGGTTGATTCTATATGTTGCTCAATTTAACATAGTATATACTTACTGGACAATCTCTAACATCTCCAACAGCACCAGCATTGCGTAACAATAATCCAAATTTTTCAGGATGAAGTATATCGCCTGTCTCCTGCATGGATCGGCATTGGGACCTGCAACACACCATGATATGATATAGATACAGGACATTTATACACAACAGGCACAGTGTCATTATAACATATTTTATTTATTTTACATGGATTCAAAAAGAACTGATAATGTTTAACATGTAAAGAATTCAATAACATGATTTTCTCTTAATATTGAATCAAAAGAATTGATTTTCAATTGAAGGTTCTTATTTATAGTTGAGTCTGGACTTACACAAGAGAATTGGTAGATATGTAATGAACCAGTTCGTGGAAAGTTAAAGGTTCAGAACTTGCTCCACAACTGCACACCAGCTAAAAAACAACAATAAACTCACAGTTATAACAATAAATCATTGATCGTATCAAAAAACATAAATCTATTATAATGGATAAAATTCCGATATCGGACATTTAAAATTAGCAGGAAATCGGGTAACGGCAGTGATTGTGTTAATATAAAAGACGTATTGATTCTCCTATCAATGCTGTATACAGATTATAGAGTGTGTACTATTGATGATATGACAGGAAATGGAGGGATGGCTGAGTTAGGGAGTCGATATTTACCTGGTCAAAGACGGTCATAGCAAACTTAGCATGAGGCAGACAGTGAGCTGCCTGACAAGCATCCTCACTATAAGCATTGGCAATGTGGAAATGTATCCTTCTTAGAATATTCTCCTGAAATAGAACAATACATTACCATTGAATTTGTCCTTATACCATTTTGATAAATATATATTATTCATTCTATTTGGTGAAACAATTTATATTGTGGTTATCAGTGATCTCAATAGGGTATTTCATTCACTGTGTCTATTTAAGCTATTCTATCAATTCCACTTATAAATAATGATAACAATAAAATTGAAAAATTTAGATTAATTTTATTTCTAAGACAGGAGTAACTATTCTAATGAACTTACAAAACACTCAGCAGCATCATCCATATGGCCGAGTTGGAAGCGCTGTTGGTAGTTGAAGGTCTCGGCCAGGGCCTTTCTCAAGGCATCAGGAGGCAAAGATGCTTGGTCACTATACTGAAACTGGGTGAATATCACCTGCAAACAAGTGAAGCATGACAATGATAGCACAGTAATGACACACCTGTTCTGACAAATCAGGCACATCGTAACATGTTCATGAATTTATTAGGTGAATTTCATGACTTGTTAATAGTGGAGATGTTCCTAAATTTAATTTACAGGATTTTGTAAATTGCATTTCGTTGGGCTTTATTGTCCAATAGAAGGTACAATAAAGCAATAACAGTGATGGGGATGGGTATACACATGTTGACACAGATGTGACATACATTGCAAACACACACGTGCTGTTTTGATGTTCTACCTTGAGATTCAATCAGTCCGTCTATACATCAACCATTTAATTAAACAAGGAAGACATCTTTCTAGATAAAACACAGGGACTTGATAGAGAACCTTGACATAGACACCTATAGTTTACCTAATTATACTTCCTAGGAACAGCCTGAGTCATACCATACAAAGGTGGTCTTTAAATGTTTTAAGAACAGAATGGTTGCCTTGTAAGAGTTGATCCTTATCTACCTGGTCTATATCTGAAGTAAGGCACGTGTACAGGTACTAGTTATTAAAACCCTAGGAAATCACACGGCTTGAAAGACTAGAAAATTAACTCAACAACAAAGGAACTCCAGGGTTTAATTTCTGTATAAAGTTAAAGGCATCAAAGATTATAAAAGGCGGTGCATGAACACGTATCAAATCTCACTGTGACCATCAACCTGTAACCTAACAGTATTTCTTACCAGACAAAAACCTGAAACTTACCAACAGTATTTCTTACCATCAAACAGTGAACATATTGAGAGAAACGTATTAGTCACGGAAAACTGAATGCTGATTTATATCACTTGGTTTTCCTTCAACAAACAAAGTGATACATTGTCCATGACAAATCTGCCATATACCTGACAACAAGTACACAATACATAACATGAACAGAAAACTTTTATTTATGTTAATGCCAATTATATTTTTTCCTCAAAAAGTAAGAAAAAGTCCTTCTTTGTGTATACATGTCCTTTTAAAAGCTTAGTGTTATATCGTTTGATAAGCACCAATATATCACAAGTCTGAACACATCAATCATAGCGTACGTCCTATACCATCTACCTGACTGACTGACATAAATAGGAAAATCCAATTAAAATTTCAAATGAGCCACAACCAAAGTAAACATAATTTCCACTTGGTGCTTATCAAGGCCGCTATAGTATGATGATTCCTATCAACATGACTACTTTGTCGACAGTTTGTTGACATTTACTTTTGGTCTACTTAACCATTTATCAGGAGAAATCAAGCATTGAAAGCTATTAAAAAACTAACATGAATAAGGTAAAAGTTAGATAATTGATTCACATAATTGATTTTTGACCTTAAAATATATACAAGAAAGTTCATTTTGACAAATAAATCAAGAAAAAGAGATGTTATAATACTAGAAAATGAGTAAATTAGGTGTTAATTGAATTTCACAACTCCAAATAGATGTGAAATTAGTGATTAATGCTTCATATTCAATACAAGTACAACAAATAGTGGTAATAAATTCATCGTAATGACTTGATAATTTGTCAAGATTTTCATGTTTTATCTGCTAACTATAGACAAATCACACAATGCCTTCTATTGTTAAATCTTGACAATTGTCAAATCATTACCGTTCTGTATACCTACCTTTAACGCACAAAAAATACATGAATTTCCCATACACAAATGTCCTGTTAAACGTCTATAGCTGCGACGAAACACATCCAGATGCCAAAAAACCTGTAATTACAGAAGGCAAAAAAGAATTGTAACAATAGGTAAAAGTAAGATAAACAGACAGCATTTTTGAGTAAAATCTTTGCCATGTTAAGAGTATATACATTGTATTTGATGCTGCTAATGGAACATTCAAGATTTAATCTGTTTGAGATGCTGATACTTTCAGTGATTGTATAGTAGAGAAATAAAGTTAAACACTTTTGTCACTTAGTTGATTGCAGATTGAACCTAAATTGTTATGTCCCCAAGAACTCATGCCCATAGATTATGACAACATGTGCTTGTGTTTCCACGTTTAAGTGTTATATTACTGGTATATTAAGATTTTCAGCAATGAAGCAGACTTTAATTTGACTAATTTCTTTTCATTCTTGGATGCATCTTAATTTGTATGTTATCTGACTGGCTAGCTGGTTGTTGGCCTTTGTTAGACAGCTCTAGTGATTATAATGACAGACAGACTACTACACGACATAACAAAGTTATCACACGGCAGGTATGGTCAGGTAGAATCAGAATTATTATTTTCTTTCAGCGCCAATAGCTATTAATCAAGCAGACTGCCAGCATGACTGCTGAATCAATGAAGTTCAGGTCACTACAGCACAGACATGATCTATATACCTGCACTACTATTATAATGCCTTTTACTACGCTTTAACCTTTTGCTTGACAAACCGTCCCAGTCTGCAAGCTGTTACCATCATGCACACCTACAATCAATATGTCTAAATGTTCACTCATTAAAATACACCAACTGAACAAGCACAATGAATTATTCAACAATATGATGGCTTTGTGCAATGCTGCTCCATGTTGTGTCATGTATTGTGTTAGTCCGTCTGCTCCCTACCTATACAACCCAAGAAATATCGATGAAGCGGAGATCTCATTGAAGTGTACAACAATCATTGAAATCTCATACACCATGAAGATACAATGATGATTCAATCCTCAACAGATCCTACTTTTCAAAATTGATAATGGTTCCCCAAACACATTGATTTGCCTCAATCAAAGAAATGTTCAAAGTGTAGCAGTTGATACTGGACACTTGAAATAGGAGTTTCATGTCTGGGGTCTTATTATACCATTCATATGTTTGTTGTTTGTTTTAATCTAAATACACATTGTTCATCATAGAAATCCTTTTTAAAAAACTTTGTGCTGCATTGGTTTTAAATTGCTTTATAAGGTATACAAGTCTCGTCTCTAAACTGCTTAAACTAAAAAAGTACACTTAAAAAGACTGAATTATATAAACAGGGGTCACCTTAAACCGATGTAAGTTCAAAGTCAACGCTACTAAACTTTTATATTGTGACAAAATCTTTATTACTCTGTGTGGTGTTCTACAAGATTTATTATCAATGATTGTTGTCTACCTTCAAGATAACACATCAATCTTATCTTAAGTGTTTGTAATACCCCAATATTTGTGCAGTGTCCTTTTGTAAGCAAAGCCGGAAACATCCTCCATGCCTTGTGAGTAATACAAATTTATTCAAAAGAAAAGAGTGAAGTTTTGATGGTTGAATGTAACTCAACCATAAAGAACGGATGTAGATTGTACAGGTATTATACGTGACCTCATACAGCTTGTTCCTACAATAAAGTAAAAGTGTCCCCCATTGACAGTGCCACAGCCAAACGACACATTAACCTTGAGATAGACCATAGACAGTGGTATCTTAGGTTTCAATGATATCTAATGTTTGTTATTAAACAGAGCACACTATCTCTACAGTATCTATACTTTAATTACAAAACAATATTCAATTACAGCAGTTTTACTCTAGCTTTAGGTAACCTGACTGTTTATAAACAAAGTAATATATCCATTTAAGTGTGTTAGGTGATAGTGTGCTATGAAACAGAGTTATCATCTGTAGATGGAGGATAGCATTCCTACACTCTGTCAAACCTCCATACATTTTACTACCACTTATGTACACTGTTATCTCCTATAATAAATACCTGCCATTGTGTGTGTGTCACACAAATAGAAATGCTGTGACTGGTGTATAATAATACTGACATGTTTTATTCAAATATATTAAATATTTCTAACTTTATTTTCAAACACAGTTGAAACTGTATTACACAAGAAAAACTTAATCACTGACAGATAGGATGAAGTTGGGTCAAAAGAAGAATGAATATTCTAAATACTTTATAGAAAAAACATTTGGCATTTACTGTAAATATTTATATAAAACTTGTTTTAATTTACTGACACAATAGTAATCTATATAAACATTACATAAAAGCTTGATTGACTTGGTTGGTATTACCTCATCAATCAAAACAATGGATTAAGTTCCACAACATTAGGTATTGCGGTCTGGGTAAAACCTGTTATGTGTAGGTGTGGTATGTGCATGTGTAGGATGTTCATCAATCTCAATACAATTCTTTATTAACTTTAAGATTTAAAGTCTATCAGTATATACGTAGATAACATCAATAATGACATTGTAATTAGTGCCTACAATGATATATACATACATGTATATATATATTTAGTATTTAGTTAAATGTTCTTTTAATCACCAATACAATACAACATACTAAGTCATTAGTCATGTATACCTGTATGTTAATACATGTCCTAATGCGGCCTTTTTCAATGTAATATATATATACTATGTGTAGTGATTAAGGGTTTAGGAGAATATGACAGGTATCACGTTAATTTATTGCTGACCTCTTTATCTTCATATTGAGAGTTTCGTGTAGCCTTAACATTGTGAAGTGAAATATTCACTCTTACACAGTTCTTATATCAATCAGAAAGGACACAATGTTTAACATGATACTGGGCAATAAAAGTATCAGTTGAAGAAGGAAATCTTTCAACTTCATAATCAAAAACATTGTATGGTATTTGCTAAGTCAGAGTGGTCTTTAAGATTGTCCCTTATATCTATGTTAGATTGGTTAGATTGACAGGCACACTTCTACCAGACATCCAATAACACGGTCTGTCAATCATCATTCACTATAGGCAAGTGGTCATCCTTAAATCTCTATCATTATGTACTAATGGTTATGATGTCCAGTAATGTATGGTGATTACACAGAACTAAGCATGTAGGACTGACCAGGAAACCATTAATATCTGGACATGACCAGAATACAGATCAACATTAAGTAGTGTGGCCCGAGGTCAACTGTAAGCTATGGACAAAACTTGTGTACTTGTCGGTTCTACACTCAATATCAAACCCACATGAATCTTTTTTCTATATTGACAATGGTAAGGTTACTCCCAATTTCCCACTAATTTGTCAGTCTGTGTTCGTTGATACGAAGGTGACATCACAGAGTGAACGAGAGAATTAAGAAAATGAGACCTGTTCAGAAGACTTGATAATTTGATATCAATTAGTCTGTGTTCTGTGTACGTAGATACAAAATTGGGCTCACAAAAAAGAATGAGAGAATTACTTGACTGTCATTTGAGACTTTGAGTCATGTCAATCTTGTGTCCTGTCAACTTTTGTCCCTGTTGATATTTTGTCCTGTCTTCATGTAATACACCCGAAACAGGATATGGAACACATGTTTCTTTATTTGTAATGCATTCAGTAGAAAGTGTTATATGATTAATTTATCAGTGTACCAATACTCCTCCCTTTCAGTTTCACAGCAACGCAATCAAAACACTTAAATACTCCAAACTATTTTCCTGTTTCTATAGCAACTGGATATGCTGTGTTTTAATAACTTGCTGTGTTTCAATTAATAAAGACAGGTAACTGTATGATGGTCAATAAAGGCTGCTCTAGTCACATCTATTTATAGAAAGAGTGCATTGTTACTATATATAGCCTGTGATGCTGCTGCTGCTGCTGCTGTCCTATAGAGTGTGTATGAGCCATTGTTACCTGAGACAGGTGTGTCATAGGTAGTGGGTGACCACATCAATAATGACATTCTACATTGTAATACTCCTCATTCAAAAGATAAGAACTATATTTGTTTTTAGTAAATAACAATTTGATGTTTGTCAGTTTGTCAATTGAATCTAGGATATCAACAATTTCGTTTCACTATAATAATACATTTTGCTTTAATTGTTTTCAGTTTTATGAAAATAAACTTCATGTTTTTCTATTTAAGATTGGAAATAATTATATACAATGTCCATTATTACTGAACAATGGAGAAACTATCACATTAATGATCATCATACATTCTGATTACTCAATAACACTGCCATATAAATGTCATTTTCTTTTTAGCATGTTTGACAGGATATAGCAATTGTAGTTTAACTTGCATGAAATGTCTAAAATTCACATATACACACTAATTATATGAATAGTTTAAGAATTCGAAGATAATAAAAGTCCTGTAAATACCTGTTTATTGTTACCATGGTGACAAAGTACAGGTAACTGTAATCTTGAGGATCATGGTCTGGGACAATACTAGGGGCTGTCAAAAAGTTAACAAGTGCCACAGTGACAATGAGATGTCTACAAGTTGGCACCCTAGGGGTTCTGACAGACATGCTATACAATCCTTCACAGGTGTAAATTAAATCACGAAGCACTTCAATAGTCAAATTGAGGGTCATTTCCCACTTATGCAACATTTATTGAACTTAAAAAGAAAATTTAACAGGTTTTCCGGCTGAAGAGGTAGCCCCGAGGCTAATTGTCATCCCAGTGTTGTCAGTAAAAGTGTTGGTGTCTTGTAGCCCACTGGAGCATGTTCAAGCTATCACTAGAGATCGCGCACAGGTAAATATAATATACCTACATAGGTGTACCAGAATCTACCTGGTCCCTGGCGCTGGTCTCCTGTGTAGAGTATGTTGTGTTTCAAAATTGTCAGTACATTGACCTGATGTAGGTAATAAACAGTGCAAAAGCAGATGGCCAAACTAGCTTTTCCACATTTAAAACTTCTTCTATGAGGGTGATGTGAATGAGAGCTAGAGCAGCCTTATTGTTTAAATAAAGAAAAAATAAAACTTAATTCTCATTAAATTTCAAATTGAAATCATACAGAAAAAATAAGCCTTTATTCAAAATATAAATCTGAAATGAACTCCATGAAATTATAATTTTGTAAAGATACCACTAACTAAATTGGTGGGGAGCATTTGTAAGGCATTCCAGAGCTACATTTAAACTTGTGTCTATAATGAACTAGAAATGTTGATTACATGCTTTGTCACTAGAAATAGGTTGATTAAGGAGAATGAAGTCTCATAGAAAAGTTTGGTTGTCCATGCCAGATGGAGTAAAAAATGTGTTATTTACATGTATTGGTGAAGAAGCAAAGGGTATTTAAGTGTGGTGGCCAGGTACGAGACAACATGGTGCATTGAGACAGGTAATTGATACTGTACAGTTATCAGGTGAAATAGGATACCTGAGCACACACAATCAGGTGTGTAGAAGAAGGATTTATAGCAGATTATAATGAGATTATTTGTTAGTGTTCCTTTCAAATTAAGCCAACCGTCACATAGAGTATAACAGGACAAACACAGTCAACCATCTGCCATCAACAAACTTTTCTACCGTTTCATTGGTCAACAGACAATAAGTGAGTGACCAACAATGGTCACTCTCAAGTATTCTGTAGAATGGTGTGTTGTGACAATGAAAGCAACAGCTTTCTGGGTGATGGAGACTGAGTGCCAAACAAGTTTGTCTGTCCATCTGCCTGTTGCTCTGCTTCATTGAGTTGTCACATACTGCTTAATAAATAATTTTCGCCGATATAAATGACACGTTACTGGTCCTCTCCATTCTTTTAGTCTTCGGGTACATCGCATGTCATGTTACTCTAACTTGATATTGTTGTCTGTTGACTTGTCATCACCTCAGAGAAACAGAATCTGTACAAATAACGTGTCACATGAAGCAGTCAGTAAAACAATCTAACTAGTTTTACCCGACATGATTTACTCTACCCTTACAGGTACGCTACATCAGGTAATGAGTGGCAGACATTGGCACCTCTAAAGGAAAACACTTTCACTTCTAAGTAAATGTGAAGTGTTTACGTTTAAGACTTGGCAAATGTATTCATGTGCCTGTTAAATGTGGCACCTACTGTAATTAAATACAGAAGAGTTCTTGTCTGATATCTGTACAACCCCGTATATAACTACAATAGAATATCACACTTCTGACTATTGTCTTGTACAATGATTGGACATTAGAGGACCTCTACTCTCTCGAGGACAGATAGGATATTTACCCTAGTCTTATATACATAATATGTTTAAACTGTCCAACAGGTCTTATTTAGCCACAGGTGATCAACCACCTGTGTAAGTTGAATAGATAAAGTCCTGTTGACACTGGACAATTGTAGAATGATAAGCAGGTGTGGAAATACACCACACAGACGGATTTACTTCACTCAAAACCAATGAAGGGTATATTAAGCTTACCTGGACAGCACTATTTAGAAAGCAATTGTTCTCTCCAGGAGCATTCCGTAAACCTTTAGCAGCAAATGCTGTCGATTGGTTCCTGTCCATCGTGTCCATCCAATGAGAGGGGGTAGGGGCTTTCTGGCCCCTATGAAAAACCGAATCCATATCAGCCATACTGGTAGAAGTCCTCTAATACCAAATAAACAGCATTATATAGCAAGAATCCTGTAAAAAATAAAATTACATTTAAAATTGTATTTCAAATATACAGAAACCTCAAGACCAAACAAATGATACTTTTGATTCCACTTTAATCCTCAGAAAAATAGGGTAGGTTGAAAGGGGGAAAAAAACTATTTTGGAAAATATTTTTACAAAGGTCATATTATGAGCAGGAATTCTGATTTTAATAGTGTTTGTCACCAAAAGCCAATAAACACCTTAGGCTAGGCACATAAAATCTAGGGTAGGTAGGGAAGCCCGGAAAGTGGAAAAACAAATCTTTTTTTATTAAGTCTAATATATAAACAAATTGAGCTATTTCATACAAGACTGGTAATATTCAATTGCTATATTTTTAATTTCACATGTTCTCAACAAATGTATACATTATACAATTTAAAAGCTATATTAAGACATTGTTGCAAAATGCATTTAATGACTTACTAGTTATCAAATATGTTTTTTTTTTATTAAATATTCTCAGGATGTTTAATTTCTTTCAAATCTACAAGAATTTTTTTTAACAAAAGAACAATAACAATTTAAAAGCGCCATTAACATATCTATACTTATTCACACACACGCGTCTTTTAGACGACAGGTTTTAAATTCTCACACACAAATCTCCATTACAACTGATCCACTACAAATAACATACTAGTATTCTATGCATTGTCTACTATCCTAACCTACAAGGTTATACAACACTTAGCCACAGTATTATTATAAATCTGTAGACACCAAGTTGTTAAAGGGTAACAACCAATATAGAAAGTTACACAGAAGCCTAAGATCAAACGTAAACATACGTATGGAAGTTTTAATATCAAACTGTCATGTAGTTGTATGTCAACAACAAATATTTTGTTCATGGTTCAATTTGTTCTGTTATTGATCAGTTTATTCATCAGGAATATTGATTTAGATAATGATTTGGTGACAGGTAGACCAGACTAATCAATCGGATTGGACTGACACAGGTAGCCGACAAATTGAAATATTATGTAAATATTATTGAATCAGTGTTAGTGACGCTGTCAATGGGGTGAAGGGAAGTTATAGTGTCATATGAAAAGTGGCACCATTGAGACTGTAGTATCAAAAGTACATGTAGCTACATGATTTAGCCTACTGATGTCAAAAACTATTTTTTCATTTCCATTAGACAAAAAATATGTCAGATTAGGGTTACACGAGCAAAATAAATATGTTGGGTACATTGTATGTTTAGTGGATTTCTTTAACATAATTTTGTATGTGCCATGTTACCATCCAAATGTGGCAATACTACTGCATTATTACAGTAAATTCATCATATAAGGTTCCTTCTGACGTAAATATTAGTTTCAAGTGTTCACCAGTCCAAATTTCTCTAAACAAAGCTCTTAAGAATTTGATTGGTCTGTCAGACTTTTTTTTGACAAGGCCAATATAAGGTTTGGGGTAAGTAGTTAGGGTAGGTAGGGAACCCTAAACAGATATCATTATTTTAGCTTTAGTACAAAACTTTGAAAGCAGTTACTGGTATGACAAAAGCATTTAATACGACAAAATATACATGCATTTCAAACCTGTAATACTTTAATTCTGACAAGATCCTGTTAATAAATTATCAAGTTTTATAAGCTGACAATTCCTGTTTTAATTTTGTTTTATTATGACATAGTTTGTTTACTGATATTATATGATTGAGATTTTGTTTTACTCCTATCATTCAATTACATTGTGTTATCAATAACAATAAGTCTTTAATGGAGGACTTTGTTTGTAATTTAAGATATGAGTGGAAATGTAGGGGGACTCAACAGACATAGCACAATAAATATGATGAATGTTCAGAGATTGATCTGATACATAACATCCAGATTAAAAGTGCTAAATGGATATATTCTTAATGATAGTAGATAAACCTCACTATGTATTCAGAACTGAAAATAATTTCTCCCAAGATTTTCTCTTCACTCTAAATGTGGACCGATGATTTAAAATTGTGTTTGCCTAGCTTTACCTACCAGGTAACAAATTGGAATTTTGTCAGTTGAACACGCTACCTTTATCTTAATGCTGATAAATAGTTGGGCAGCTTGATGTGACTTTCACAGTAATCTATTAAGGGAATCCCTGTACTTAGCCTGGTTCACACTACACACTAGATGATCAAGACAACACAGATGTCCTTAGAGCCATGACAACATGACCACAGACCAATATATACCTGGACATACCCTGAGGTACATCACTGTCAATTACTAACGAGTATTCTTCTGTACCATATCATCAGTGATTATTACACCTGACAGTTTTATTACACCAAAAATTAAATTAACCACGGAAGATAAACTAAATGTTTTAACTAAAAGCAGTAAATAAAGAATCTTAATTCTGTCATCGATATAGTGGTGCTTGTTCCGGGTACTTTTCTAGATAAACAATACACTACAGAGAAAGGTTAGTTGGTACATCGATACTATAACAATGCGGCTTTATGAGTCACTTCCTAACTGATCTTGGTGTTTAATCATTTTTACCTGTAGATAAGGTTAAGCCTTACAATGGGCCCACTTTCTATGTATACTATCAGTCTATCACTGAAGTATTAATCATATATGCCACGCTTTACAAACTTTAAATTGATTTACATAGTCAATTTATTATAAAACTGCACACGTGTGCAATCAATTAATACTTTGTAAGCTGTAAATCCTCATAATCCAGCAGTTAATTCACACAATTAAACCTTGTTACTTTCTAGCTGGCTTTGTAATTGTCACAAAATGCTAGTCTTATAATACTTTTGATTTGGGACAATTCTTTTATATAAAAACTCATTACACAGCCAGACTGAAGATTTTATAAATATTACTTTGTACAGTAATTTCTTTGGACACTGACATTTTGAAGAAAAACCTTAATAAAGGCAATTAATATATACTGATAACAAAACCAAGATGCTTTTGTTAATTAATTCATTTAAAGAAATTATTGTGTGTTTTTCATTTTACATATTGCTGGACATAATATAAATACTGATTGATCATGTAGCTACTGCAGTAACTCAGGGAGAGTGTTCGCTTTGTGTGCAGAAGGTCGCTGGTTCGATCTCCAGTCATTTCACACAGAAGACTAAGCACTAAGCACTTAAGACCGGCTGACTTGGTGTCAGGGTAATGTGATTTTGTATCAATGTATCTATGCCATGATATTTTAGCGAGACAGTACTATAAAGTGTCCATCAGTGTACAATGTCTCAAGCTAAAACCATCTCCAGATGACACCTAAACATGTGTTGGAAGGGAAGTTAAACCCTAATTAAACAAACATTTAATGTTGTGATATAATATCCACCAATTCTTATACCACTAGTCAGCTAAGAGGACATGTTCATTCAAAATTTCCCTGAATATATTCATCATTTACTGAATAAGACTGAATAATTCATTCTTACTTCTTAAATATATAAAAAATAAAATCATGTACACGTTTCTTTATATAAAAAAAAATGTTAATACTAGTTTGTTAAAGTGTTCCTTAATACGTTTGTATTTTTTTTTAAATTTTATTTTTTATGATTTGGATTGTATGTGCAAGGTCAATTTAAAATAATTTACATACTTCATTTTAATGTTAATCATTTTTCAGGACAGCAACCATTCCTAATCAAATCTAGCCTGTATATATATTAAATACCAAGAGGTTATCCCATACAGTAAACATTAAATCTGTATTCCAGATTTTGTTTCCAGATTTACTAGACTGTTGTAATACTACAAGTTACCATGACGAGAGGCGTGATGTAGCACTTTATGCTAAGATCAAGTTCGTTTTTAAAAATAGGGAAGAAGTTTACAATTGGGTATTCACTGGTTAAGTTTAATCTAAGTACAGCATATAGAAAAGGAGGATTAGTGTTATGTATAGTCAGATAAAAGGCCTATCTACCTACACAGATCTACACGTCCTGATAAAACCCTACACAAAAGGTGTATTGAAGTTCTGACGAGTTTGTAGGCTGTGTTATACCTTCAGGTAAGGACAGGTAACACAATCCCATGCTTGATTGGTCCCCCTTACAACCGACCTACTATGCTGGCAAGGCTCCAACTTGTCCTATACTTATCTACAACATGACCTTACAATATACACAGGGCTTTCTTTCAGGTTTTAATGTAAATGTTTTGAATTTAGCTTAAATAAACCAGGACAAGACAATTGTTGTTTGTGTCAACAATGTTTCTAAATGCTTAAATAATATAAAGTTCTCCTTATAAATCCCCCCTGCCGACTAACAATGACAGGCTTTATTTCTTGGCAGGTGTAAATATATTCAATGCATACAAGTGCTGTATTTGCACAACAATCTTCTACGTCAGGTAAAATCATTACTGTGATGATACTTTACACTTACCATGTAATGAAAACGAAACAGTAATATTTGTTATTTTTTGTTATAACATTTTCAATTAATCTTAACTATTTATAAATTATAAACTGTCAAATAAACCTTTTTCTTATTCAAAGCAAGTTATTCAAGAGATTTTTTTCGCAATAAAACTGTTAACCTATTAGTAATTAAGGGACCATGCTTAGCTGGTGACTGCTTGGTTTATGACTGTTTTGCTATGACTTCACACCTGTCATTTCTAACTTGTTGACACATCAAAATATCGACAGCTATCAAGTTCAAAATATCACTTGGTGGTAATGATGTCTTTTACTTACTTTCGAGAGGGCCAATGAATTTTTGGATGCAATAGTACACATTTATAATGTAAACAAAAGTATATCTAATTTTTTTAACTAGAAGTATGATAATCACAATACTCTGCAAATTGAAAAAAAATAAAAATATATCAATTCAAAAAGAATGGATATTTATTAATCTTAAAAAGCCTCCAATGTTTTTTTTTTGCATTGAGAGACGACAGACTATTTATGACTGATACAATATGCCATCTGTATATATTAAATCAAAATAATTTTCATAGGTTTGCAACAACTATCTTTTTTAATGTCGACCTTGCTATCACTAGTACATCACTCAGTTATAGCGAAAATGTT
>JAUMGZ010160737.1:0-16315 GCA_032359645.1 Pododesmus macrochisma
GTTGGTACATAAAGAGCTGGTTTAACATAAGCTAGCAGCGTTATATAGGAGCTCAACTCATTATCCAAACTGATAGGAAAGTTGGTACATAAAGAGCTGGTTTAACATAAGCTAGCAGCGTTATGTATGCCAACTCTTATAACCCCTTAGTTCATAGTTTGCCGTTTTAAATTGGTTCCACCATTCAAATTTTCACATGTCTTATTTCAAACGATTATGCACTTTCCCCAGTAATCTTTTTATTCAGAAAGTCTTTGGTTGTAAATAATGTCATTATATAACAACGCACGAAAGGAACAAGAAGAAAAGGGTGCGTTTTTAGATTGCTCTTAATCAAAATTTTAACCATAATTGTTTTGCAGTGATATATAAATTTTGTTATAAGCGTTGCGCAACAGTTCAAAAGTGGTTTCAATCAATTGTTATCACACTTTAGAACACACTTGGTAGATTTAATTGTTTCTGTTAAGGCAATACGCTGGTCGAGAAACCGCTGGAAGAACATAATTAACAAATGCTTTTTAGAAAAAAAATTAAATTTTCATCTTCTCGTTAGACCAAAAAAATAACTTTAAATTTAATGATATAAAAAACACTTTTTTCAACAAAAAGTTGTCAAATTGATTCTTAAATGTGAGGTAGTTGATACACATTCAACTTTTTATCTTTTTGTTCTAATTAAAAGTAACATAAATGATAAAAAATAATAAAACTGACCAAAATATATAAAAAATATACTATTAAAAAATATTTCTCTAAAAATCCAAGAACGATTTCTTTAAAAACCATTCAAATGTAAGATCATAACTTCCTTTTTTAAAAACAATTAATTATAGAAATATTGATCATCGCGATATTAAGTTAAAACTCATAATTGAATAAAATTGCAATAAAATATTACATTTGTCTTGTAACAGTTACCCCCTTGTCAACTTGTTGATAATACTTTACGACAGAACCAAATCGGTTTTCTTAAAATATGCGAAAATCAACATAAACAGAAGGTATGCATGTACCCATAATATCTGCTGTTACATTAGTGTTGCGCTGTGATGGACTTTTTTACGATGTATCCTCGCAATCATATGGCGACAAATTCATTGAACTGAGAACAAGCTCTTGTATATCGAAACATAAACAGGTGAGATGAGGTGAGTTGCGTTGCTACTTATTGTTTATTTACACGCATACCTAAATTCTTAGCAAGACCATTTCATAGTTTCCCAAAGTGTGGATTTTATCCTTCAGTAACATAGGGATTTTACCCCTCCTCCTTTTGGCTTTGTATGTATTTAGGGCGTTTGGTCGCCTTATCACGATACAGCAGTTGCGTGTACCGTTGGGCTCGGGAAAATCCGTATTGAATAGCCGACCTTTGCACGTCTAGGAATTGTCTAGTTGCAGTGCGCATTCATATCACATTAGCATTTGGTCATTCACTGCCGAGTTTTTAACGCATTGGAAGTTTGAGTAAACCATTCTACCAATTAAACATGCGGGAACGAGGGCCGCACTATACAAACTTTAAAAAAACAAAAAAACTAAAAAACGCAATTTTATAATCAAAGAGTAAGTTGAAAAACATAGTGTTATAAATGGGAAGACACAATAATGATAAAATGAAAAATTTATTGAAAAACTATATGACTATTGTACACTCCAGGTACATGTATATGAAAAACTGCACATTAAAAGCGATGCTTCAATAAGACCACTCAAGGATTAATGTTCACGAAAAAGGTTTAAAGTGTTTATAATTAACCATAACACATAAAAATAACAACATGCTAGAACTGTGTTTTAATTTGGTCTCTAAATCATAGAACACAAATAATAAGAACCAAAAAAATAAATATCTTTTATAAAAGTTCAAACAGTTTTTAATTGGTCTGCATGGAATAAGAATATGCTATAATTCGTTTTAAAGTCGTCTCTAGGTCATAGAACACCGCCATGAAGGAATTTAGAGTAGTTCAGTTCTTGATATTCAGATAAGGAAATGGTTAGCATGTGCTACTTCCGGTCGACTTGATTTTGAAGTGGCATCACCGGGCAGTATCGACTTTTCTGATGACATCAACTGTAACAAAAAAGATTGTATAACTGTTTCTTCTGGATTTACCCATGTTTCTCGAAAATTTTGAAAATTGCATCAGTTTTCATGAGTTAACGCAAAAATGTGTCAGGTTGCAAAAACAACGCAAGAAAAAAAATAGCTGAATTTAAGATGAAAAAGTGGTTGCTCGACAGTAAAAAATATATGACTGTATACGAAATACAACAAAGTGAAGATCGAAAATGATACACTTTTTTGTCTATTCTACATTCATATCTTCGTTTTCTCGAAAGCGTACATTAATGATAGTAGCTTCTGATCGGGGCTAGATATGGAGTTAGGAACAAGAGTGTCTCACACAGAGTATTGGCTCTTTCCTCTGATAAATATTATATTGTTTCGTAGCATGTTGTAGTTTGCATAATTTACACATATAAACGTTAATGTTATGTCTTGCATGACATGAAATGAATAAGAACCATATCAAAATTGTCTAGATAGAATAACGAAATATTTAAACGGTCCAACTATCCTGATGAAAAAAAAAATACAACAAAGCATGGAGATAAGGCGTAAAAAATGTTGTTTGTTTTATTGGGGTTTAGCGTCCCTTTAACTCATGTATAGATCATATCGAGACGGTGTCTGCTTGCGACAGCGCGCACTTATTGTTTCCGGTAACATGACCGACCTTCTAATTTTACCACCGATTCTAAGCTTTTTATTTGGCTTTTAAAAGAAAACAAAAACAGAAGAAACAAAACAAAATTTTAGTTGAATATAATCAAATCCTACCATAGAAAGTACTTTCGTCATACAAACAGATACTTTTACGTCTGGAGTAGATATATGCATGCGCACTAAACCGGAAGTTTGAAAACCGAAAGTGAAAACATTTTGTAAATCATAGAAAGCCGTCATGTCAGCACAGAGAATAATATTCAGTATCGAGTGTTTAAAGTGAGAACATTTCGACCCAAAAAAGAACATTGCAAGGTTTTTGAGTCAGGATACGTTTGTAGACATACCTTTTTTTGATAGTTGTTAATATTATCAAATTCATTTTCTTTGAGATTAAATAAATCTAAGGTTTTTCTGACAGACCAGGTTTTTTTTTATTGATTGAAGTACATGTATACACACTTTATCTATGCAAGTAGCTGTAAAACTTATACTTATAAGCTTGTGGGGATGGGGTAATTTTTTCTTGTTTTTTTATGACAAATTTGCTGGCAAGTATATAAAAATATAATAAAAAAAATTAATTAAGATATGTTTTGCCCCCTACCGGTTTTCCAAAGGCTATTGCCCTGATAACAGAAAGCCCCAACAGTAACAAGATGTGTTATCAACAATTTATACAAAGACTAGCAGATTTGAATCGGATTTAGGCCTTGTTTTGCTGCTCTTCACTGATTGTGCACAGCGGAAACACATTTCTTCAGTGGTTACAAGATAAAAAATAACAAGCAAAGAAAGTCCCACTTTGCATGCAAATATTCTTTTCATAGGTCACAGTCACTTTTTGTTTTATCTGTTTTACTTTTCTTCTAAATAATTGTTTAAAAAACAACAGTCCAAGATTAGTTTAGCATCAATTTATTTAATTTTTATCATACTTTATAATTATCAGCACATTTCATCACAGTTTAATATGTATAATATGAAATGTACATATTATATTAGAGGTACAATTTTATATTTTGCAATTTGCATGATGGAAGTTGGCATAATTCTGTATTTTCGGGATCACTGCTGATTTTCCAACTATACGTATTGCAATTCTGAAAATTTAAAAAATAAACTCGATTAATTTCTTTTGCTCTAGATCTTCTATTCATCTTTTCTTATTTCATAATTGTGTTCCTGTCAGACATGAGTAATTCTTATTCTTGATTAACCACTCTGCTAAAAAATTCAACGGTTTATTAGTACAATTTTGTCGATATGTCACTGCATGAGCTCAAGACATAAACAACAACAACAACAACAACAAACAAACAAACAAAATATCACCGACGACCCTTCTTTGCAGCAGGACCGTTACCGGTGACACACCATTATTATTGTTTGGCGTAAGTATACATCTTTCTTTATGAACATTCCTTGTGAGCAGATTTTTTTGTTTGTATTTTTTTTGTGCGTGTACCCGTTTTTATGTCCATTGACATAGATGTATATCTTTTATTTAAGCAGCTTGTATACTCGTATTAATTAGTTTAAACTCTTACGTTGGGCATATATCCTTTTTGACACAATAGGTCTTAAGAAAAGCAATACTGTGAAGAGTTGAAGAGTTTGTGTCATTCATCTTAAGTTGAAATATTTCGATCCACTTTATATCTTGAAAACACTTTGTTGTATTGTGGTTACCTGTCTCAAAAATTATTGTTACATGTTTTTATGGGTCATCACTTAACTTGTTAGTGTTTCTTATGTTTGGTACCAAACCCTCTAATGCAATTTGTCTTTTATTAAATTAACGCATACACTAAATTGACTATATTGCTGCTTTTCCCTATGCTTAAAGATTGACGGTGTTCAGTGGTTTTATTACCTCAATCGCAACAAACACCATGCAAGCTTGATCTTTGGTTCCTTGAATGTGTTCTCCCAATCAAGAAACTGAAAGGTTGAAGCATAGAGCACAGACAAAGATCCACGCAATCTACGAAGTTAATTGAGTAGTCGGGGTAATGTAAAACCCTGCCTCAAAAGCTTGGATGTTAACAACAATCCTCTTGTGACCAACCGAACAAACGGTTAAGCAATGCAAATCATACAGAAAAAGTCTCCAAAACATTCTTTGAAAATTTAAGTATACAGAAAAACATTATGTAAGATTTAAAAATATATATATAAATTGACTATAACTTTATTCATCGAAGTTTCCCTTATGCAAGTGTATACAAGTAATTCCCTTCAAAATCTACCCAATGAAAACATTTCTAAATCTGGTGTCGTACATCACGACTTATCTCTTTTCTTCTAAAGTGTGAACATGATGTTTAATCTTTTAAAGAGGCATGTTTGTTCATTATCATCTTCAGTGTAATTTCGATTGATTTATGACGCGTTAATCTTCACCTTGTTGTGTTGGTTTCCACCATGAAATGTTTAATGATACACTCAACAGCTATAGATACACTCTTGTGCTAATTCATATATCAGCTTCCACAAAAATGTAACTGAATGGCCAATCAGAAAATAGCAATCGAACACTCGCGACAGACTCGTGTTGAAGGTTGTTTTGTAACAATAAATGACCACCACTCGAAATATAAAAATATCGTGTAAGGGAAAGGTTCATTTAAATATTACTACGCTATATCTGTCGTATCTGTGAAACGTCACCACTTTGCCTCCACCTACACCTTCAGTGGTCAATATTTTATCTCTTTTGCCATTGATTGAATTTTACACATTTTCTTCCGAAACCAAATTTAGCTTTTTCGGAAATCCTAGTATTTCTTTATATAAATAAAGTTCAGATGATCGTTTAAAGCATCTTCAGTGCTACAGTGTTTCAAGACGACAGCTGAAGTATTTCTTAAAATATATTGCTTTAAGTGCGTACGTACAAGGTCAGAATGAACAATTTCCAGACAACATTGTATCTTGTAAGTATGACATAATATGTATTACTGTTGTTGTGTTCAACGAAACAGCTTTAACATAGCATAAGTCGAATTCCATATTATCAAAGTATTTGTTTAGGTAATTTAACAATATAGATAAGGTAAGATATGTATAATATTTTAAAAACAACTACAGAATAAACGCCTTAACATCATTACGCTGAGAAAAATCATAAAAAGCGATACAAAACAATTGTCTATAGTCTAGTATTCCAATAGAACGGAACTATGAAATGACTAAGTCTTGAACTATGCGTCATTATAAAAGTCATTCACGTATTTTTAATTACTGCCAGTATTTGCTTGTTAAGTTTGATATTATGATATAATGTCTGTTATTTACATATCTTTATTTATTTCGCTTTTGTGGTTCTAGGTAGCGTTGGTATGTTGCATCGTACACCTAAGTCAAGGAGCAGCAACACGTATCCTACTGACCAGTGAAGCACAGCTAAACTTGACAAAACAAATAATCAATGCTACATATACAGAACAAATATATGAAGGATATTATCCGAGAGATTGTACATATCCAGATAATGCACAAAATATTGGTAATTATGTAAACAGTGATCTGCATAGTTGTCCATGGTATTATGAATCGAACACTAAACCAAGCCGTCACTACCCCCGGAGTATTTCTAATGCGGTTTTAAAGGATTGTTTTCCTCAATTTAATTCAACAAAATACTGCGTAGACCTCAGCCGTGTATCAACAAACTCAAGAAGGAACAGAAATGGAGTATGTGTGCCTTTGACCAGGGATATTGCAGTTATCAATAAAGAATCAAATGCATTTTATCTACAAGCGGAGACAATTGTTATCGGATACACGTGCAAATTCCAGCCCACTGGTACAGATAAAGCTCAGTTCGGAAGACGAAAGCGGTTTTTAGCGAGAAAACCTTTGTAATTACGTTATCGTTACATATTAAAAAATGAGATTATTTTTATATTTTGTTATAGATAACCTTATAAAGAATGTATCTATACTTAAATATGCTCATTTGGTATTTATACTTTGTTGGTAAACGTGAAAAAAGGACTTATACTTTTATACGTTACTATAACATAGGATTGGTAATACCACAATCAGTTACAAGTTGTGCTACTTAAACATCATACAATTGTTAATAGGATAGATTTCTATTTCTAATCATTTTTGTCAATAGACATTTTATCAACTATTTATTACAGTATAAATTAAATGATCTTTTTTTATATAGAGGACTCATTACGCTAACGTGCAATATTCATTATCCTAAATCTGACCTATTTAAACATCTGCATCATTGTTTTCGTATAATGTATGTTTTTATATTTATTATATTTTTTATTACAAAACAATTCTTGCATAATACATTGAATGTTTGTTATCAATACTTTATAATCATTATTTATGAATGGAAAAGAAGAAATACACCATATGAATGAGTTTATATATGAGAAAAAAATATTCATCGGTTCAGGAATATAATTTTCTGTTTTAGTTTAAATTATACACATATAACAGAATGAATAATTAAGTTTAATATTTTTATATGACATCTGGATATAATACTCTGAATGTGTGTTTCACCAATGAAAATATTGTGTTAAATTTGCTGTGTGCACTGTTTTATTGCATGTTTCTGTTTGACCTTTCATGATATAATGTTGATGTTAAGTTGTAATGTGTTTTAATTTACTCACTTTTAAATTATTGTGAAATAAAATCTCAAGTAAAGCACAAATTTGTTGATTGATATATTTTAGGTTCATTGATTTTTTTTTCAAAATATATAAAAACAATTTTTGCAAGCTAGGACTATCGGTCTTACTATAAAGGGATACAGAAGTTCGCTCAATGAAAAACCAAACCTTTCTTTTAAGCCGGTTCATGTCTGAAGCTATAACGTAGAACCATAAAAAATCGAAATGAAAACAATTAAGCAAAAAAAACTAAGTAAGGGATAACTATTAGACACCCATGTCAAGCTACAAACTATTGGTTGCTTAGGCCAACAAATCATATTAAAGGGAAACATACTTGGAGAAACCTGTGTCGGCTCAAGTGAGAAAAAAACATATTTGTAAGGAAGACCTACATAGGGCCATCAAGGGTTATTGATGTTAAAATAAAAGTATATCTTTGTAATACAAAAATTGTAAACTTAAACATGCCACTTATGAATATAATATTAATTAAAGGAAAGAACTAATACTCTATGTGAGCTACCACCAATAAATGTAATATCTGTAAGAGGAAAGAACTAATACTCTATGTGAGATACCTTCGTCCCAGATTCCAGATTTTGCTTTGTTATCAATATAAGATAGACCTATCAGATAAACCGAATCTAATTACAAAGTAGAGTCACCTATACAAACTTTAGCAAAAAGACCTATCAAGAAGGATAAGTTTAACTGCAAGGCAGAAGAAAAGGTGGTTGCTTAAGGAAGAAAACCGCCTTTAGTTTCTAAGGAAGGAAGACGTATCAGGTAACCAATGATTATTACAAAAAGTGCCATTAACGGTCACTTAAATGACATAATCAAGCTTCGTTAGGGATACCTATCAGTCATGCAATGTCTGACTATAAAGTTGGGCCTACCTGATCGCTTAAATGAAACTACCATATTTGAAAGGTAAGATAGACATACCAGACATCAATGACTTAATTGCGAAAACCTGGTGTAGTTGTAGTTAATAATGGTATTTTTGGTTCTTTTTACTGAGTGTGTTCCACGTTTTCCTTTTGGTTGCCAATGTCAATGGACTTACGACTTTTGAATATCGCCTCGGTATTTTCGTAGTTACTACATAGTACATCACCAGTTGTCCCTGTGCTGGAAAGAAAGGCCCATTTGGAGTTATATCGTCTTTTTACAATCGCTTTCTATTAACAAAACATTTTGTAAGTCGTCAAAGGTTTTTGTTATCCTCTTCTCTCAGGGTTGCCTCCTACCAAATTTGGTTGATATCGTGCCTTTGATTGTGGAGAAATGGAAAACTTAAAGTTAATACATTTGCTAAGACGTAAGCTTAATGACCTTACAATATATGAACTTTATTTAACGAGGACGAATCTAATTTAATTGCCAGAAATCTGCAACAGAGAATTTTATTTCCTTTACAGACAATGCCTATGGACATGTTATCTTTATTTTAAGCAAACGAGAAAGGCATGTTACCAAAACTGGTGAATCATGGGGACATTTTAAAACAAATCTGATTTTATATGGAATTCAATGGGAAAAACACATAAATGGCAAATTTTTACACTTAAACCAAAATAAAAAAATTCTGCAATAGAACTTTTTACCATTTTGTATATACTATACTTAATTCAATTATCTTAATTATAAGCAAAAAAGGTACGGATTCACCAGGTAAATAGTAATATACACCGTTTCAAAGGTAAAATTTTGAGCTTAAACAATTATTTGGCACAAAACGTTTTATGATCGATCTCAAATTCAATGTGTACATTTTCTAGTAGCATTTTTTAAAAAAAACTTTGTAGACCATGTGTTCATATATAGTATCATATTCATCATTTAATTATTTTATTCAATTTTAGTATAATCGTGACATAATATTTGTACGACATTTGATAATCATAATCATAATTTGATGCACAATGAACGAAAACTTGAACTAGATTCGGCCTCCTTAACCAAGATTCAACATCGTGCACTAAGTTGGTTATCCATGCCACAATGTTACTATGTTTTCATATTTAAACATTGTGCTCTATATAAGTCTTCTAAATTATTACAAACTTTTTTTTAAAATTTGTGTCATATTTTCCTTACGTTGCCTCTACCCCTAATGACCTAATTTGAATAACCTTCCCCTGAAGATGCTTTCGTCACCATAACTGTGACTTATTCTTATGGTGACAACTACTCCCTTTTTAAACAGTAGAAATAGTTACCATACACCAAAATGAGTAGGAGGCATCGCGGCGGGTGACACATGTGTAGCAGGAAACGCTTACCATATCGCGAGCACCTGGTTTCGCTTCTAGTATTTAATAGAAGTTCGTGATGTTTCCATTTTTAGTTAATTAATGTATATTTGGTTCATTTATCTGTGTTCGTCAAACGTTAACTTATTTTTTGCCAATGTCCATGGACTTACGGCCTTAGAATATCGTCTTCGTTTTTCGATTTACTATTTTGTTTCAAATGGGTAGCCATACATATTGCCCATTAGCATTTGCTTCTGAACACTTGTTATACTGAACCTTTCCCGAGGAGCAATTGTTGTGTATAAGGCATGTTGTGTCAGTCGGTGAGTCGTTGGGTTGGTGGGTCTGTCGATATTTTTTAATTCTATATTAATATAACGTCACCTTTGCTGATGAGATCTGGGTTGTTCGAAACACGTGTCCGGAAGAATACGTTTAAAAATTCCTATTTTGACTACGCGCACATTTTAAATTTTGGCAAGCTAATTTTCTATTATTGTTGGGGTATGGATTTGTACATCATTACCATATGTGAAAAGTAAGACATTTCAAACTGTTTCACAAAATGATTAAATACATTCAGGTAAATTAATATTGTTTCATAATAATCAAGCAAATGTTAATTGCTAAACTCTTAGTGACCACGTGAAGATTAGTAAATTGAGTTATCCCCCTTATCTACATGAGCAGAAAATGTATGTAGCAAAACATCATTAAATACATTAATATAAATATATAAACCGGATTTAATGGTAAAGTACTGTTCTCCTATGGACCTTTTGTATTCTTTTAATAGTAATCTATTACACTTTTTATGTATACATATCATTGAAATAATATTATAAAAGTATTTTAGAATATATTAGACATGTTAGGTATACATAGTATTGAAAGAATATTATAGTGTATGATACAGACTTGATGATCAATTATAAGATATGGAATTAAGACATGTGTATGTTAAGTAATAAGAAGTATGTTTTTCAACATGGATAGGCTAACAAACATAAATACACAATATTATACTAGTAGGATTGTATTTATGATTTTATTTATAGTGTACAGGAGTAATATGGTGCCCTATCCTCAGTACTCTTTGTGGTGCTTTTCTGGGGGTGGGGGTATAAGATAATTATTTTTGAAATTTTGTAAAATGTTCCCCATTTGGGCCTCCTAAGAGTCAGCCATTGGGGACTGTGACCCATCATCTGTACAAGTCTGAACCTTCGGTCCAGATGGACTAAAAACGTGGTCAGTTAACATATGCGCAGTAGCTGAACTTTGAACCAAAAAGCATGGTTTTTTTTTTATCTTAGAGTCGTTCCTTAAACAATTAAAACATCTTGACTTCAAGGTTCAGCCTCCAACAAACTTGGCTTTTTCGTGCTCCAACGAAACATTTTAAAAAGAATTAAGCTCAAGGTCCTCTAGTTTATTGAAAGAAGATTTTTGAAAATTGTCCACATTTTCCCCAAGTTAACAAATTTGCTATAGTGCTGAGGTTTGAGCCCAATACGTGTTACCTAATGTTTACCGTAGAGTCAGGACTAGAACAAAAATGATGCTTCGTGGTCAAAGGTCCCTTCTTTATCTAAGCATTAGACTCTAGGTCTTCTATTGTAATAGGAGAAGAATAGTTAATTTTTATCAATTTCCCCTACTTTTTTTAACATCAAGGCACCCCTTCATTTGAACAAATCTAAATTGATTTACCCTCAGAATACTTCATACAATGTTCGGTTGCAATTTGTATAATGGTTTTGGAGAATTCGAAAATGTTGTTTATGCGTACAGTTAATGCCGGACAATTGTGTTATAGAATAAGTCCACCTTTTACCTTTGGACCTCGGACTTATCTTTTTGACGGACACCCAACACACAGTTCATGTCTAAATATAAATAAGGATCACCAATTGCCTTGTAAGTGAGAGAAAAAAAACTTTTTGTAAGGGAGACCAATCGGGTATGCCACGTATTACTAGAATGTAGGACCACCAATGATCGTGCATGTAAATACATTATATCAGAACATACGGAAGACTTATCATATACCCGTAATTTAACTACAAAATGTGAGTGAACATGATGTTTAATCTTTTAAATAGGCATGTTTATTCATTATCATCTTCTGTGAACTTTCTATTGATTTACGATACGTTAATCTTCACTGTGTTGTGTTGTGTTGGTATTCACCATACAGGATTAAATTATACCCCAAACAGGTATACGATACACGCTTGAGCTAAATCATATATATCAGCTTCCATCAGAAATGCAAGTGAATAGCCAATCAGAAAACAACAATTGACCACTCGCGACAAACTCGTGTAGAGTTAAGTTATTGCTACGATAAATGAACACCAGTCGAGATATAATATATAAAATGTCATGTGAGGGAAAGGTTTCGTACGCCATATTTCTGTCCTATCTTTAAAATATCAAGCTGAGAAACGTCACCACTGTCTCAACCTATAACTACAGTGGTCAATAATATATCTGTTCTGTCATTGATTGAATTTAACATATGGTCTTCCGAAACCAAATTTAGATTTTTTGGAAAATATAGCATTTCTTGATATAAATAAAGTTCAGATGATTCTTTTAAGACAACAGCTAAAGTGTTTTTTAAAAACATATTTGCTTTACGCGTACACTTTTAGTCAAATTTTGATCGAGTTCATAAAAGTAAGATTGAACAGATTCAAGGTAAAATTGAGTATTGTGAATAACAAACTATGTTTTGTGTGTGTGCTTGATGGAACAGCTTAAGTATATCATAAGTCGAATTTCAAATACACACTGTATTTTCCTAGATAATTAAACAATAGAGCAATATAATTGGAATAAATAACACGAAACTATATCTACCTAAGACATATCAATGTTCAGCATGATACATATAGTTTAATATATAATAACCTACAGCACAAACAATAAAACATTAGCACGATGAGACTTTATATATGAACAAATAATCGATGCAAAGCAAATGTCCAACGTTTTCTTATTGTTTGCCAATGTCCATGGACTTACGGCCTTAGAATATCGTCTTGGTTTTTCGATTTACTATTTAAGGTCTAGTACATACATGCACTAACTTGTTGTCAAAGCGGGAATAACATGCAATGACTTTTAAGAAGTATGTGTTGTTTATAATACAAGTGTTGTATGCTAGATGGGTTTGGAATTATAACGGTCATAGAGTGTACTATTTGTATATCTTAGTTTTATTTCGCTATTTTGGTTTTAGGAAACATTGATATGTTGCGTTGTACACCCAAGCAAAGATGCAGCAACAATACAAAAATGCAATCTAAATCATGGCTCCAATAAATATGATATTTATAAGAGGAAGGAGCCAAACCTCTGTGTGAGACAACCCATCCCGAACCTTAGATCTTGCTCAAAGCTGCTGTCATTAATGGAACAAGTATCCGGCTGATCAGTTAAGCATAGCTAAGCTTTGCAAAACAAATCATTGATGCTAACTATAGTATAACAACGTATGGAGGATTGTTTCCAAGAAACTGCACACATCCAGATAACACACAGCAAATGAGTCTTTAAGGAAACAGTGATCTGCATAGTTGTCCATGGTATTTGGAATCGAACACTAAACCCTGCCGTCAGTACCCCCGGAGTATTTCTAATGCGGTTTTAAAGGATTGTGTTCTTCAGATTAGACCAACAAAATACTGCGTAGACCTCAGCCGTGTATCAACTCAAGAAGGAACAGAAATGGAGTGTGTCTGATCAGGGATATTGCAGTAATAAATTCAATATCAAATGAATTTTATTTACAAACGGAGACAATTGTTATCGTATACACGTGCAAGTTTCAACAAACGAGCACAGATATACCTCATTTCGGAAGACGTAAGCGATTGTTAGCATGACTGTTGTAGTTAAGTTAACAGGGTGTTATCGTATGAAATTAATTATATACCCTGTTATAGATTATGTTATTTAAGAGAGTATGTTTATATATTTCAATATGCTCATGTTTGATTTAAACGTTTTAAGCAAAAGAATAAAGTAAACATAAACTTTTACACGTTTCTGTTAAATAAGTTAAAAAAAACTTGTTCCGGTAGCTTTTAATTTCTTAAAATAATGTTATCAGCAACTTTGCAATTACAACATCAATAAAATTATCTTTATATATATAAAGACTTAGTCACGTATAAGGTACGTGCCGTATACATATGTTATAATCCGACCATTTGTAACATATAAATTAACAACAATGTTATGTCGAATGATTGCATTTTGAAATAAATTATTTGTCTTTTATGCATTTTAGTGTTTGTGAGTTGAACTATTTAAGGATGTGCGAATTTGTAAATGAGAATGGTGTAACAAAGAAAGTACTAATGGGTGAACATGGATGCAAGGTACTGATAGGTCATGTGTGAAAAGAGTGATGAATGCGAAAGATGTAAGTTTTTGTATCACCAAAGTGAGAAACGAATGAAGTACGAGAAAGATGTATATTTTATAAATGAATAATTATGTAAGATTTGTGTAAAAGGTAATGAAAAAATAACTAAAAATTGTATTTTGTAACGTTATCTTTATTTTAATTGTTTATATGTGAACGGTATGAAAAAGAATGCATTGTAATGAAAGCGTACTGATATAGTCTAATGTGTGAAGAGATAAGCCGAGGCTCCCCACCCTCAGTATCTCTCATTTGTCTGGGGACAATAAAAGTTGTAAAAAAATAAATCACATCTATGTCATATGTTACATCATTTTTATTTTTGTAATTAACATTTATTTTGAATGCAATTCTCGCATACTAACTTTAATATGCACTTAAGACGTCATATAGGGGATACACAAAACGTGAAAAAAATAGTCTTTTGACACAAGAGAAGAATTCAATCGTCACTTCAAAGTTATAATGCAAGATTTGTAAAAGTGGATTCAAAATAATTACCAAAAAAATTGTTTAAAAAAATGCCTTGGTTGTGACAAGCGGTGCATGTGGGTATAGAAAATAATACATAGTCTCAAGAAATCGGATTATAGCATAATGTATATTGCACGTTATATCTGATACGAACCTCTACAGATAAAAACTTAATGAAATAAGAACTTGATAAAGTTTCTGGTAACATAAATTATCAAAAATAAATAACTACCAAGTTGAAGGCAACTATATCATAGTTGGGTGTCAAGACATGTTCTTTATTGAAGTATTATATTCCTTAGTCGGTCCGCATGGATAACTTGTCTTAAAGATTGTTGTGACGTCAATTTAATTCCTATTATTCTGATGTTGAATTGGTTGATGCGGCGTTTTAGTAGATAAAAATCCCTTTTCTAATTTAAAGCACACAGTTTAACCGCGAAACCCTGTTTATTTGTGGATTTTTGTGTGTTAAGTGGTGGCGTCATTGCGAGACCGAATCACCAACAAGGGTAGAGCTCAGTACACCAAAACATATATAGATCAAATACAATGAAGGTAAAAAGGTAACATCTACACATACTTAATTGTAATTTCACATCTTATATAAAATTACATAAAAACAAACAACACTTGATACGGATCTCACGAGTAAACCGTTTGTACACATTTGTAAAAGCGTCTCCAATATTGCTATGATGATGCTTTCAGTCGGGCCCGATGAAACGACGGTATATGTAGCTTCAATTTCAATCTAAGGCAAATTATATGTATGCCCCTACCCAAAATCTTTCGCCTTCAGAAGACATGTATCTCCCTCCTTGAAAATTGCACCATTACTCCACGTATGCTTTTAGTTGATGATACACTATGTGTTATAAATTGTGTTGATGAAATTAAATGGCGTAAGCACACGGCTCTCTGTTGATTCGGTTACCGGCAGAATATTGCATATTTAACAATCGCAAATTATTACGTTATAACCAATCAAATCCAGCGTTACAATTATATAGAATGTTGGTTTGTCAAAGTCGTTCTGCTTTTAAAGCATTATGCATTCACACTTACTCATTAGTTGAGACACCCCAGCTGAATGTCACAGCTAACGCATCTTTAAAGTATTTATCTATACATCGAAGTGTTTTTCTGGATCATCTTTTATACTATATATATCATTTACCTAGTCTTTTTCCGACTCTCCATTTGCAGTGACAGGTCGTATTTTCGATGTCGGTTAACACACATGAACAATAGCATATCTACACGATATAGTTCATTAAATCGAATACAAATGGCTTCGCCGGTCAGATATTTGTATATACTTGTATTTTGGTGTTTCTAAATAGTTTTGTTGATAATTTTATTTTGGTAGTTTGTACGTTTTTAATTGGGAAAAACAAAGTATTTAAGTGTTCACACACACGCACACACACAAGCGCGCGCACGTTAATGCTTTATCATAAATGCGTGTACTGCTTATGAATTTGGGTCAGCATTTTTGCAACAGTGGAATTAAGTTAATAAATATACATATCAGTGTGCATTTGTTTGAATAAGCTATCAGTGTGTATTGTATTTAAATTGATATAATATAATGTATTTGCTAGATAGGCAAATCAGCATGTATTTGCTTTAGATACGCATATTGGAATGCCTTTCGTCACCATAACTTATGAATTTTTCTTATGGTGACTCTTGACTCTTGCTCCTTTTTAATTGGTGGATAAGGTTACCATACACCGGAATGACA